>APFE031614678.1:5089-39269 GCA_000404065.3 Pinus taeda | reverse complement strand
ATATTAATATTTAAAATATCATCAATTTTTTAAGTATTTATAGAGAATTTTCAAAGCTCCCAACTTAGTATTTGTATTAATAATCTTAGATCCATCTTAAACTCATATCTATCAAGCTCCAAGAATAATCAAATCTCTCTAGGTGCAAACCTCTTTTTGAGTGCAAAACTTGATGAAAATTTTGCATGTCGAGAGATTTGATCCCTCTTGATGCTTGCTAGATTCAGGTTTAAGATAGATCTAGGTTGGTTTTAGTTGTGTGGGGTCACACAAAATTTGTTGAATATCTAAGTAATCTGATGATTTTACTTTAAATTTTCCCAGTTACCTTATTTTTTTAAGAGCATAGAGATTATTAATAAGTTAAATGATGAAAAATAACGAAATACACATTTTGAATGGAAAGACTAATGTAACAATTTCAAGTGACATAAATTATGAATAATAAGAATATAATCAATTTCAAATAGTTTACATTGTGATCAATCTCAATCAATTTTTCTTCTTATTTTCTTATGACCATGCTTGCTACTTTTGCAATATTTTCATAGTAATCATATGAAAAGTGAGGTTGAAATTGTATACCATCCAAATAATTAACCCAAGATATTGTAGTAAACATGATACCATGTCTCTCTTGTTTCCCAATATCAAGAGTAGCTTTCTCCAATGTCTATCCTTGTGACTTATGGATTGTTAAGGTCTAAGCAAGTTTCAAAGGATGTTGTTTTTTATTACCTTTTTTAATGGGTGTAATAAGAATTGTTTGAGGGAATGGGTCATCTCATGGAAATCCCACATAATTATCAAATCATACTAAAACAAATGTGGGTGCTTCTAGGGGTAAAATTCTAAGGTTATACCAAATTTTTTCTACAACTCTAGGAGCACCATTGATGAGTCCTACATTAGTCAATATTTTTGTGTAAGCATCACCCAAGCTCCAATTCTAATAAGTAACTCAAGTTCCATGTCTTTCTCACCTACTTCCATGGATTAGTTGTTCTTTTCCTATTGTAGCAACATTGGCTGCAATGGGATGGTTCATGTTATGTGAACAATGCTTATTATGATTTTTTAATTCGTCATTTGTTGCAAACAAATGTATTGCCTTATCAAAGGACTCTTTTGTGGAAGCATCCAAGGAATTATTTATACGAGCCATGAGTAGCTTCCAAACTTCCATTGTTGTCATCACATCCCTAATATTCATAAATAAATGATGAAAACGTTTTTACTCATTGCTTTGTCCATCTTGTCGAAACACAATGTCAAGGGTCACAACTATTGTGAATGAGTTCCATAATTATTTTGCAAGAAATTCATATGCTTATATAGGTTTATTCATAACATTTGGTAGTTTTCCCAAATCACTAACCAATATAATTGACCTCCCACCAAAAGGAATGTTGGCATTTTTCGAGAAATCTTGGCAAAGTCTAAGGTCAATGTTCATTAACATATCTCTTCCAATGTGTTAGAAATTATTTAATATAGCAATGAAATACATAAAATATTGTGAAAACATAAATACAAAAATGCATAAAATAAGAGAGACACAGATATATGTGATTCACCCAATTTGGGTTACATCCACAGAGAAATAGCCATTCCTTCCTTTTATATTATCCAACAAAATGAAGAGATACAACCTATAAAATATTTGTTGTAATTTCATTGTCGCTCTCACACAACCTCCTCTCTCTCTCTCTCTTGCTTAGAATAATAATAAACAGACACAATACAATTCCCTTATATAAACCAAGGGTTTCCTTCTAGGGAAAAAACCCTAATTAACATAACTTCTACTGTTAGATCATCTGCTTAATGAATGGCCCATATTTACTATGAAATTATATTATTTTACAAGGAAATTTTTCATATTTTTTTAGCTTTGGGGGCGTTTCCCCCAAAGCCCCACCAAGGGAGGCTCATTAAAAGTAGTCATCGTCTGCCCCCTTGGAACCCCTTGATGGCTATCATATGGGTGGTATTTCAACCCTGTTTAGGAAATACGGTCTAACGTGGTTGAGACCTCTAAATCAAGAAGATAATCAAGTTCCACACCCAAGACAATGAAACTCATTTCATCTACCAAGATATATTTTGTATGCTTCATATCTTCTTGTAAGGTATTAAAATGTGATCATTGTAGATGTGCTATCTCTTTGATGAATGTTCGAAGTGAAAAATGATTTTTTATTACAGATATGTTGAAATTTTCAACCCTTGTTGGAGACAAAAAAAGGTAATAGACTCTTCTTAGGAAGAGACTAAAAAGCAACGCCATTTTTTCTAATCAAATAAGAATTCATATATCTGCAGCTCCTTGGATTATCTTACATGGTAGATCAACCCCTAATCTATAATGGAAAACGGTAATACCAAATGTTCTTCTTTGTTTAAACCCGAAACTTTCGAACGAGTAAGACTTTGGATGTTGGTTAGTATGAATGGACTTCAATTTTTTTCTTATGAGATATGAAATGAAATGAATAACACAATTGGAACTGTCTTCATCCAAAAAAAATTGGTCCAGTTATGCATATAGTCATGATCCCTACATCCAATCATCTCAAATTCATTGTAATTTATAAATTTATTCTTATACAATCCATAAATGATATCCTAATCATTCTCCTTATAATATGTATGTGGATTTGGAACTTCTTCTTCATCAAATTAAACTATATCAAATTAAACTATATCTACGGAGATCACAAATATCTTGTATAATGCTAACTCAAACCAAACAAATTCTATGAACTTGTCATCTTCTCGATTAGAAACTAAAATATATTGAGGAAACACACGTACAATAGTTGCATTCTTCCTATCTCTCCATTTATCCACACGTCAATGTTTGTCATATGAACATGATTTTGCCACATAGATCAACGGAAGGTGCTAAATATGGGTAGGTCACTTGGTATATGCATCAATAAGAGAATTGTCATTGTCAATGTTACATGTATCAATGTGCACTTGTTTTAAAACCTTCATACCAATATTTCAAACCACAAATCAACGACTACATTTAGAAAGAGGGATCTCTAAAAGAAAGTGATATGCTTCGTGCACACCTATATCCCTATCAACAATGGTTTCAAATAACAAGCTCATATTTACGCGTGCTTCTCGTTCATTTGGATTTTGAAAATATGAGACAGGAATCAACATATCATGGAATTTTTTTATCCTTTTTCAAAATTTGTAACATATGCTGTTATGTAATTAGTGACCAAAGGATTCGAAATAATAGGTTACCAATATATATTATCTCTCCACATCATTATTGTTTCATGATTATGTGTATTCAATATATCATCATTTTGTCTCAGATGAAACTTTTTTTCTTCATTCTCATTAACATAAAGTTTTGAATGATCACATAGAGCCATGGTTCATTATATCGACATGTCAATATTCTCACCTTGAATATTTCAGAGGAAATATTTCTCATTGCAAGTGATGTGACACTCAACACACTTAAGAACTTCTTCATAATCAATCATATTAGGATCAAATTGAAATATTTGTTGCGTCTTCTTTAACCAACAATGATCATCAACATTAAGTATAACTAGAATATTTATTTGATGTTGATCATGTGGATTCATTCCATGTACACATCTATCAAAATACTCTTTAGCAAATCTAACATGTGTAGGATCATCCTAGTTTAATGTGTCCAAATTAGAAGCATTTTTTAACTATAGAAATCCATTCGCATGTAGAGATCCATGAGGTTGTCATATATAGCGACACCAAAAATATATAGTTTGATGAAAACATTTAAAAATTAAATCTCATATCATTGCATGTCTTAAGTGCATATATTGTGCTACAATATGAGGATTATAAATTACATTATGATGTCTCTATTTCCTTTCTTCCCTTGGATCTACAAGACTTGTATTAGGCATTAATTTATGCAAATCTACTCATTGCATATTTGTTGCACTTAGTGTGAAGAATATTGTTGGGCATTCAATCTGTTGAATCAAGTCTCATAGCTCAACATGAAATTTTCTCCAATATGCACATGTATCTCTTACTATAGTTCCGATTTGCATTAATATTTTTGCAAATCGTGAATTTATAAGATTTTGTAGATGCTTTCGTAACTCCTCCATTGTTGTAGGTAGATTTTTCATATTCTTCTTTACAAAAACTGCAGAGGAATGTTGAGAACAATGTATCATGATTATATTAAGTAAAAAAAATATAAGGTGAGGGTGCCTTCCAAATATGTTGTAATGATATCTAAGAAGATGTTTCACATACTCATGAAGATGGAAATTTATCCTTTGTTGTTGCAACCAATCTTCTTCACCTTTTGGAAACAATGTTGGAAATTCCATATCAAATAATCTTCAATATTATACTCATTAATTGGTGATGAGACAATGCCAATCAAATTAAGCACTTCAATCAATCCACCATTTCTGTCATGTTCAGGATACATTAGGGTTATTTTCCAAAGTTAAATAAGCTCAATCTCTCATGGTGTATTTGGAAGCTTTGTTGTAAAAGAATATGTATTTAAGCCATCTAATACATCATCAATCCCAAGTACCCCTTGTAACATTTAAAAGTCAATGTCATTGTCTATATTTGATAAAGCAACATAATTAATCATATTGGAAATATGTGTTGAAATTTTAGGTAACCCATCAACTACATTATAATCACTTGATCACCACAATAATATGGATCATTCTGAATATCATATAATAATCCATTTAATACTCTATGTTTTCTAATGGTAAAGCCATAACTTGATCCTCGCTTATATTTTGTCCACACAAAAATCATCAAATCTAAATCTTTAATATGTTGAGGTAATGTCATGGAAATATCTCTAACTTCTTAGGGAAAACTAATTGTGTGTCCTCTATATTTATATTTTTCACCTATTGAGTGCATAACTTGCAAATTGGACTTGCACATGCTATTAACATCTCTTAAACTTGTGTGAGTAGTCAAAGGACTCAAGGTTGTGTTCTTAGATCCATATAGTTCTCAAATGAAAATCAGTGATGACTTCCTTCTCTTCTACATATCATGCACATTGGACCTATTTGTATTCAATACCTAAATTCCAGCATATGAATCCTCATACACATGACACATTTGAACATCATCCCTCAATCCTATCATGAAAATTTTGATGTGCAATATTCATATATTAAAATGTATCAAATATATCATGCTCAAATAGAATTTCTATAGGTGGCTCTATGTCAATATTTTTTGCATTATTTTTCTCGGTAAGAGCTACTTTTCTTTTCTTCATGGGATTTTCTTTCTCTACATCATTTTTCTTGGTGAGAGATACATAGAAAAAAAAAATGAATTTTTTTTATATATTTTTTTTCTTATTCTTGGTGTTCCTAAATTATCATCTATTGTTCCTTTCTTTGGACTTGTTCAGTTCTCATCTATTTTTCCTTTCTTACTATTCAATTGTCATTTGTTGTGTTTTTCTTTTCCAATACACTCTTTGCCATTCAACATTATTTTCTCTCTATATTTGTTGTTGTTTAGTTGTCATTTGTTGTGACTTTGTTTGTTGATGTGTTCTTTATCTCTTAACATTTTGTTGTCCATATTCATTTAGTTGGTCAAGTGACACTTGCGCCAATTGTATTTCTAGTCATGCTCTTTATTCTTTACTATATTGTTTTATTCCATATTCCATTGTACCCTTGTATAAATTAAATAAATGAATCCATTAATGTATATCAAAATCGATGCAATCCATCACTATACACTGAAGTCAATGCAATCAATTAATTTAATCACACTAAAATTAATGCATTAGTTGAATCTACATTAACCTACACATTAGATATGTAATTGGCCTAAACATAAATAAATTCATTCTTAATCCTAGTTTCATCTCAATTCATAACCCTTATATCAATTTATCCCCATGGATTTGATCACTATTTTACATCGTAAACGTCTTAAATGTGGTGAAATTAATAATAATGTTAGAAAAATATATATTACAGAGAAATGAAACACATAAACTATTGCATAAATATAAACACAAAAAACACATTAAATAAGAGAGACACAAATATACGTGGTTCACCCAATTTGGGCTATGTCCACGGAGAAACAACCAGTCCTTCCTTTTGTATTAACCAGTAAAATGAAGAGATACAACATACAACAGATTTGTTTTAATTCTCTCTTCGTTCTCATAGAATATCCTCTCTCTTGCTTGCACAGAATACACATCTACATTGCCGCAATACAATTCCCTCATATATAGTGATGGGTTGCCTTCTAGGGAAAAATTCCTAAATTAAACATAACTTCTACCATCATATTTCTGCCTAATGAATGGCCCAGATTGACTATGAAATTACAACATTTTACAAGGACCCCCCTGGCAGCACACAAAAATGAGCGGCAGTGCTGCCCCATTAGGATTTGTGGTCCAATGCGGTGATACCTTTGAATAAAGAAGATAATCGGGCTCCACACCCAATAATCTCCCACTTGGAGACTGATTATAGAAACTACACCGCTACTTAATTTGTTGGACAATGACTCCACTTTGGACCTGGTTGTTTCTCATCTTCATCATAATAATTGAAGACCAATTGAAATTGAGCAGAATCTCAGTTTCTCCCTAGTTACAACTTTTGTTAACATATCTGCAGGATTCTAGCTAGTGTGTATCTTTTCCAGCTTCAACTGTCCAACTTCCAACACTAATTGTATTAAATGGTACTTGAGTTGTATATGTTTAGTCTTGGAATGAAATGTAGAGTTCTTTGTAAGATGTATGGTACTCTGGCTGTGACTGTATAAGCTGACCAACCCCTGCTTCTTACCCAATTCATCCAAAAACCTTTGTAACCAAATCATTTCTTTACTAGCCTCTGTAGTAGCAACATACTCTGTTTTTGTCGTTGAGAGTGAAACAACACTTTGTAGTTTTGAAATCCAACTAACAGTTGTTGCACCTATAGTAAAGACATACCCTGTGGTGCTCCACATGTTATCTCTATCACCCGCCATATCTGCATAAACATATCCATGTAGAGAAATTTTTGAACCACCAAAGCACAATGCTTGATTTGTGGTACCTCTCAAATACCTGAGAATCCACTTCACCGCCATCCAATGTTATTTTCCTAGATTGTTCATGTACCTACTTACAACTCCCACTTCATGTGCAATATCAAGCCTTGTGCAGACCATTGCATACATTAAGCTTCCAATTGCTGATGCATATGGAACTTTAGACATATTAATCCATTTCTTCTTGAGTCTTGGGACACACCTCCTTACTTAGTTTGAAATGGATAGCCAAAGGTATACTAACTGGTTTTTCATTCTGCATATTAAATCTTTTCAACACCTTTTGTATGTACTCACTCTGAGACAATGTTAATTTGTAATTCTCCCTGTCTCATGTTATTCCCATACCAAGGATTTGTTTTACAACACCTAAATCCTTCATTGCAAATGAGTTTTCCAATTTTATTTTGACCACATTTATTTGATGCATGTTATCTACATACAATAACAATATCATATAATATAGCTGCCATCATTTTTCCTTTTGAGATAAACACAATGATCAGAGTGACATATAGTATAACATTGTTCAGACATAAACTTGTGAAATTTTAGATACCACTACCTTGGAGCCTATTTTAAGCCATACAAGCTCTTCTTCAACCTGCACAATAGTTTCTCCTTCCCTTTTACCTCATATCCTGTGATTGCTGCATATATATTTTTTCCTCCAAATCCCCGTGGAGAAAGATTGTCTTTACATATAACTTATCAAGATGCAAATCTTCACCTGCTACTAGACTTAAAATAGTTTTGATTGAAGTCATTTCAACAACAGGAGAAAATATCTCATCAAAGTCTATACCCTTTTTCTATGCAAACCGCTTCACCACAAGTCTAGTTTTATACATTTTTCTACCTCCATCTTCTTCCTTCAACCTGTAAACCCATTTATTCTACAATGTTGTTTTACCTATAGGAAAAATTGACTAAGTCCCAAGTCTGGTTATGTACTAAGGTGTCTATCGCTTCTTTCATGGCTTGCTACCACTTCTTCCTAGTTTCTACCTACACTTCTTTTTTATAACACTCTGGTTCACTAGAATCAGTAAACAATACATAATATAATGAAGGAGAGCATCATTCAGTGAGTCTACTTATCCTGGTAGATATTCTAACACCACTTTTAGGTGTTTGAGGTGCTTGTCATTGTTGTTGTTCTTCTTGTTGATCATTATGATTTTTAGGCACCTTCTCTTTTTCTGTGATCTCATCAAGCACTATGTATTCTCTGTTTTATTTTTCCTATTTATTTTCCTCCATTTGATCCTTATACAAAACCTTATCATTGAATATGACATTTATGCTCCTAATGATTTTGTGTTTTTCATAATCATAAAAGTGATAACCAAAATCATTAACACCATATCCAATAAAGGTACATTTCTTTGATTTTGCCTCAATCTTTTTTCTATTTGATTTATTAATGTGGATGAAGGCTTCACAACCAAAAGTCTTTAAAAATGAGTTGTTTACCTTTTTACCTGTCCATTCCTCCTCTGGAATACCACCATCCAAGGAACTTGAAGGCCCTTTGTTTATTAGATAAACAGCGGTATCTACAACATCTACCCAAAATTATAAAGGAAATCCTACATGCAAACTCATGCACCTTGCACACTCCATGATTGTCTTGTTCATCATTTCTAGCACACCATTTTCTTGTGGTGTTCCTAGAATTGTCTTCTCTCTATGAATTCCATTCTCTGAACAAGACCTATCGAACGCTTTGCTACAATATCCACCTCCATTATCTAATCTAAGGCACTTCAACCTTTTTATTGTTGCATTTTCAACCAAATCTTTCCATTTCTTGAAAGTATAAAATACATCATATTTATTCTGAATACAATAAATCCAGGTTTTTCTAGTTGAATCATCAATAAAAGTAACATAATAATGATATCCACCAAGAGATGATACCTAATCAGGTCCCCATACATCTGTATGCACAAGATCTAATTTTTCGCTCTTCTTTTCTTTCCCAACTCTGATGAATTTGACTCTCTTCTATTTTTCATAAACACAATTCTCACAGAATTCCAAATCAACATGCTTCAAATATGGCAACAAATTTCTTTAGTGAAGAATTTGCATCCCCTTCTCACTCATGTGCCTGAGCCTATGATGCCACAATGTTGTATCTACTCTTGTAGAGGTTAAAGCATTAACAGAATTAGAAATACCATTGCATAAATACAATGTACCAATTGTTTCTCTTTTTTCTATTATCAGGGCTCCTATAGTGACCTTCTAGGTTTTATCTATTAAAGTAGTTACACAACCTTCACCTCCCAATTGCCTTGTTGAAATTAGATTTTTCTTCAGATCTGGAACATGCCTTACCTCCTTCAATAACCATTGATTTCTATTATGTTTTTTTATGAAGATTGTACCCATTCCAATGATTTTACAGGGTTTATCATCACCCAATCGAACCTGTCCAAAATCTCCCTGAACATAATCATGAAAATGTTTCATATTAGGTGTGGCATGGAATGAGGCCCCTGAATCTACCACCCAGGCATCAATAATATTTTCTAATGAAAGAATAAAAGCATCTTGCAACACATCATTTGTCACATTCGCTTCATGATTATTTTCTTGTTGAGAGTCTCCTTCTTTTCCTTTCCGAGACTTGCAGTCTTTCTTCAAGTGTCATTTCTTCCCGCATTTCCAACACACTATCCCAATTCTAGACTTGGATCTTCCTTTCCTTAACTTACTACAATATCCTGGGCTCTTTCCTCTTTCCATTTTTCTTCCCCTAGTCTCTACAATCAAAGCATTACCTAATGTCACACCGGAGCTTTTCCGTCACATTTCCTCGCTAAGGATTGCACCGACAACACATCAAACTTTAAAGTACTAGATCCAGAGACAGAGTTACTAATGGCCATAACTAAACCATTCCAGCATTCTGGAAATGAGCATAGAAATAATAGAGCCCTAACTTCATCATCAAAAGTTACCCCTACAAAACATAACTGATTGGTAAATGTATTAAATTCATTTAAATTATCAGCAACAAATCCACCTTCTGACATCTTCATATTAAATAAACTCCTCATAAGAAACACCTTATTTGAGGCCGAGGGTTTTTCATAAATTTTGGCCAATGCCGACATTAAACCCTCTGTTGTCGTTTCCTTTGAAATATTAAAGGCTACAGATGCCGTTAGGCACAACCGTATTGTTCCAAGTGCCTTCATGTCAAGAATATCCCATTCTGTGTTTGTCATACTCGTCAGCTTGTTTGTCTTTCCACTCAATGGTAAGTACAGATCTTTTTGATACAAGTAATCTTCCATCTGCATCTTCCACAGCTGGTAGTTTTTGCCGTTAAATTTCTCGACCCTAAACTTACCATCTTCTGCCATTGCTCCCACTCGAACAAGGAACCCTTCTCTCCTGTGAGTTTATCAGTCAAATAAACCTTCGGCTCTAATACCAGTTGTTGGATAATTATATATTACAAAGCAATGGAACACATAAACTATTGCAGAAATATAAACACATAAAAGAAATCAAACAAGAGAGACAGAGATATATGTGTTTCACCCAATTTGGGCTACGCCCATGAAAAAACAGCCAGTCTTTCCTTTTATATTATCCAACAAAATGAAGATATACAACCTACAACAGATCTGTTGTAATTCACTCTTCATTCTTACACAATCTCCTCTCTCTTGCTCGCTCACAATACACATCTACATGGCCGAAATACAATTCTGTCATATATAGTGAGGGGTTGCCTTCGAGGGGAAAAAAAAACCTAAATTAAACAGAACTTTTACCGTCAGATTTTTGCCTAATGAATGATCCAGATTAACTACAAAATTACAAAATTTTACAAGAACCCCCCTAGCGGCGCGCAATTATGAACTGGGGTCCAATGCGGCAATACCTTTGAATAAAGAAGATAATTATGCTCCACACCCAACAAAGAATGCATCTATCAACATGCTCTTTGACTCACAAATTTAAACTAACAAGCTTGTTTATTTAGACCATTATTTGAAATCATCACTCATGTGTTTTAGGAAGCCCTCTGCCACCAATTCCCATTCAACTAATTCCACTTGATCTCATTTTTAAAATTATCTAAAATATTGTATTATTTTTTTTTACATTT
Source organism: Pinus taeda (assembly GCA_000404065.3). Classification (NCBI taxonomy): domain Eukaryota; kingdom Viridiplantae; phylum Streptophyta; class Pinopsida; order Pinales; family Pinaceae; genus Pinus; species Pinus taeda. The sequence goes on along the minus strand of APFE031614678.1, from coordinate 28,030 downwards.
AAATTATTATTAGCATTAAGCATTCATTTTTATCTTCTCTTATAATGAATTAAAATTTGTAAATTTCAATAGTTTGAAGTTATTTATCAATAAATGATACACTCATATTTATAATAATTATCAAAACATTTTTTAATATGTTAATTGTTTATTATTTTTTCCCTTAATAAAATTTATCTCAATTTTTTTTTTTTTTTGTGTGTCAATTGGGGTTATTTTGGTTGGGTAGAATGGTTCTTATCTTCCCCCATCAATTTTTAGATCCCTATGAGTGACATGACGATGAGGAATATTGATATAATGGTTATGTGCCTATGAATATTGTTGTATTGACCCTCACTCTTGCCCTTGAGCTCATATAAACTAACGATGAGGAATATTGATATAATGGTTATGTGCGTATGAATATTGTTGTATTGACCCTCACTCTTGTCCTTGAGCTGATATAAACTGCAAAATAAGCAAAATGTAGAATAGTATGACTACTTTAAATGTTTTAACCATAGAAAATTATATTTTTAATTTGTTTTTTTGTTTAACCATATATAATATATACATAGTTGACATTAAAATATTCTATAATAGCACATGATGGTCCCTACCTGGGCATACTCCAGGGTGGGTGATCCAATTCAAAGAGACCATGTACCTATATTGGATTATGAAAAGCCTCCTCGGCAAGGCCCTGGAGCAAATTTCAATGAGCATGGCGACAGTAGCGCAAAACTTCCCTAATTACAAACAGGATTTCCAGAAGTTGCAATTCAAAATTCAAAAATAGTAAGGATACCTCGGTTGCATCAAGAAACATTTCCCATGTATTTTCTCACAGACAATGTTGCCTAGTTCCAATGCCAATGATCTGGCTCCAGTTGAATTCGCCTATGCTAAGCAAATGATTAGAATTTTAGCTGGTTTTTAATTTTTGATTAGTACATATTCGGATAGCTTTTACTTTTCACTTTGAAGTCATATATGTTTATAGGCAAATAGAGTATGGGCAAGGACATGATATACAAGCTTATATAGCTTGGGTAGAAAGACTTATCACTTTTTTTTTACTGCATGGCTTATCATGTGGTTAGGTTCCCACTGGGCAAGTTGAGGCCACCTAACCAATTTTACGTGGTTGTAACATATATATTAATTAAAAGGTAATTGGATTTATTTTCCTTCAATTACTTTAAATTTTTAGGAATTTTAATATTTTATTATGATCAACATTATTTTTTTCTTTTAGTTTATAAGAAATTATAAGATTTTTTTCTACTTTTATCTCCCCTTAAAGGTAATATAAATTTATGTTATCTCAGATAGACATCCAAATATTTTATTTATGAATGAGAATGAGTCTGAAATAGTTCTACTGCATCTCATTCATGCTATGTTGTAATATCAACAACAAATCAATGAGATTATTGATATTTTATAAAGATTTTAACTAAAATTAACCAAACATATATATTTTTTGAATTATAAATGACATTATTTTTTTATTTAGAGAATATTTTATGTTTATTTTTATTTGAAAAGGGACATATAAAATGTATAGTTTTTAATCATAGATAGCATTCTCCCTCATACCAAGTTGTAAAATAATATATATTCACATAATTTATATAGTATAAATACTTATTTTATTTTTTTTACTTCGATAAAATTTAACTCAAAAAAAACATTTTTAACTAGCTTTTAATTATGATATCAATTTTCTTAATTTATATATCTGAATTACTAATTAATTTCTACTTTGATAAAAATTCACCTCATATAAACACGTTTTAACTATGATATCAATTTACTCATTTTAGTTTTATAAGTATTCAAATTCCATGCAACATCCCTAATAAGAGTCGACTTTAATCAGTTTCACTTTTTGCCAAATAATCTTATAATTTTTAACATTATAGAAAAAACATAATCTTAAGATTTTCTATGTAATGCTTGATAAGTTTTATACCAATGTGACTTTGTTGTCCCAGTGTGAAGCAAAGTAGAATTTACAAACAAATAATCTTATTTCATTACCATAGAAGATTCATTTTAACTCATGATCTACCAAACATGGAGAGAGATCAAATCTCTCAAAATACAAACCTCTTTTTGAGTGCAAAAGGTGAAGTCAATAAATGTTTTAACTAAAAATGTTTTTTGTATTTTCATTTGTTTTTGTTATTGTTATATATATATATATATATATATATATATATATATATATATATATATATATATATATATATATATATATATATATATATATATATATATATATATATATATAACAATAACAAACCTCTTTTTGAGTGCAAAAGGTGAAGTCAATAAATGTTTTAACTAAAAATGTTTTTGTATTTTCATTTGTTTTTGTTATTGTTATATATATATATATATATATATATCATTAAAATATTTATTTATGATTCACCTTCACCTTAGAATGTTAATACATGCCCTCATATTTAAACATTGAATTATTTTTGTTATTATATTTTTTAAATATTGCATATCAACTCCCTATTAAAAATGAAATTAATTACACCTCTCTCACCAAAAAAACTGAAAATATAAAAAATTCTTTAATTTAAATTGTTTTACTATAGAAAGTTCATATAAAATTATGTTATTTAATATGGACATTCAAATATTTTATTTATCACTGGCACTAATTTTATGTTATTAATATAATTTTATGTTTCCAATATTACTTCAATTAAATCTAAAATAAATTACATATCTATCATATAATATCAATAATATTATTTGTATATGTCATGTGTCAAATTCATAATAGTGAAAAAATAGTATATCTCTTTTATATTAAAAAGTAAACGATTTACTTACTTTCAATTATTTTATTTTTAAATAAAATTGATGTAAAATAATATTAATCAAGATTCTCTAAACAAGATTATGGATCACAAAAGTCTAGATTCCTTAATAAAATTAATGTAAAATTGAAATAGAAATTAAAATATTTTATCATGATAAATACTTAATCTTTTTGTTATTATTATTTTTTAATTTATTAATATATAATAAAATGTCACATTATGAAATAACATTCCATTGTGGGTGTTGATCCCTGAATGACACATGGTAATTATGGAACATTCTAGATTACTTGGGGAACATTCTAGATTGGTACACCATTTGGCTTTCCATGCACCTTCGCAGCACATCCAGTGTAGGCCATTAATGCTTTTTGTGATTGAGTATCAAACGAAGTCAGGTGTGAGTACTTCTGGATTAGTTGCTTCATTATGGAGTCCAATAATTATCCGCAATGGCCTCATGTGCTCATAATTGCGTTCATCAGGTTCTAGCACATGGTTGGACTTGAGGGTGGTTGATCCACAAATCTCTGGTTCGGTAGATGCAATAATAGGTTTCATAGATTCCTGTGTCACTGCCTCCATGGTGTCCGATACATCCAATGTCATGAAAATTCGTTTCCAAGGACTGCCTTGCAGTTTTGGCATCTGCTTTTGCTTTGTCATACATCATATCATGGATCCATTTTCTACCCTTTGGGTACACTTTTCTTTCAGGTACATAGTGTTGGAGATCAGTGTGAGGCTGTAAGTTGGCATCAAGGACTTTTGTGTTCCTTAATTTCCATGTGGGTCTCCAGTTGTCTCTGTATGTATCCCAGTCTTGATTATCTGGAATGGTTCTCAGGACCTCACGTTTTTGGTGCTGGTTCCACTCAGTAACAATCATCATGATGTGTGCTGCATTTTGTTCAAGGTATTCTTTGCTGAGAAAGTCAGGAAGACAATTGTCCTTTCCTTTGATGTGCTCAATGGAAAAATCAAAATTTGCAAACAGTGCCTGCCATCTGGCAAACTTTGCTTCTTCTAGTTTCTTGATGTCCTTGGATAAAACCTTCTTCATTGCTGACGCATCCGTTCTGAGAAGAAAAGACTTGTTTATTAGATATACTGCAAACTTGCTGATGCAATTCCATGCAGCTTTCACTTCTCTTTCAATAACAGAATAATTCTGTTCTGCTGGGTTCCATACCCCTGAGGCAAACTGTACCACTTGTTCTTCTTTATCAACTTTTTGTTTCAGAATCCCTCCCCAGCCTATGTCACTGGCGTCAGATTCCACTATCTTGAATGCCTCATCATCTGCTATATACAGTATAGGCAAAGACTTTACCTTTGCTTTGATTTCTTGCACTGCTCTGGTATGGGCATATGACCATTGGGGGGGGTTTTTTCCAAGCCGTTTATTGAGAATTTTCCTGTCAATGGCACAGTCCTGACAAAAACTGCTTACATAATTTAGGCAGCCAAGGAACCTTTGCAGTTGTGTCTTGTCTCTTAAGACATCTGGAAATTTATCTGCAAAGTCGATGGCAGGTTGTTGCAGAGAGATTTTTCCATTAGAAATCTGGTGTCCTAAGAACTTTATAGAAGTCTAAAATACTTCTATTTTCTTTTTGCTAAGCACAAGCCCATTTTTCTGGACTAACTTCATGAAACTATTTACATGTTTGAAGTGATCATCAATATTTTTGGAAAAAATTAAAACATCATCAATATATACAAGTAGCCAATCAAAATATGGCTTGAAAATATCATCCATGACCTTTTGGAACTTTGAAGGAGCATTTTTAAGACCAAATGGCATGACATTCCATTCATAATGCCCTGCAGGAATACTGAAAGCAGTTTTGAACTTATCTTCCTCATTAATGGCAACTTGCCAAAATCCTGCTTTTAAATCAAATTTTGAAAATACTTTGGCCCCTGCAATTCTTCTGATCAAATCTCCTTTATGTGGAATGGGATAAGTATCATCGGCCAAAACTGAATTTAGAGGCTTGTAATTTATCACAAGTCTAGGGATACCTCTAATTTGTTCAGCTCTCTTGTTTACATAGAATCCATACCAATTCCAGGGGCTAGTGGATTCTCTGATCAATCCTCTGTTGAGCAATTGATGTATTTCTTTTTGGCATAGTTCTCTGTATTCTTGGCTCATAGGGATTGCTCTACTTTTACAGGGCTTTCCTGTGTATCCTTCTTTATAGGGCAACTTAATGGTCTGTTGCTTTCTGTGCCAAAAGGCATTTGGCTCTTCTGAACAACATTTTTCTTCCAGTTTTCCTTTCAATTCTTGAATCTTTCTTTTGATTTGGGGTAGTTTCAGCTGTTCTTCTACTCTCAATGTGCTTTTTAGATCTTTAAGATTCGATAGCAAAGATTCTTCTTTGTCTAATTTCTGCATGGCTTGAACCGTTGTAGAAACTCTTGGAGTTGAAACATAAGGAAGCTCAATTCTTTTTCTTTTACCTTTAGATGTGGGTACATAAATAAAATAACCAGCTCTACTTCCTTCCATCCTTGCTGAACCATGTGGTTCAACTGCAGCTAAAAAGACATTCCCTAATATACAATCAACAGGGATGTCTGCTATGGCGAACTTCATGTATACACAGTGGGTATCAAAACATAGTGAAGCTCTAGGAATTTCATACTTAAGTTTCTTATTTCCTAGGCCTACAACTTCTCTTTCAGCAGAGACCCAATATTTTGCTGGAACATTTCTGATGTTAAGAATATTAATATCTGCACCAGAATCTAATAATGCAGTCATGAAAAATACTTGGCCTTGGATACAGAATTTTACCTTGACATGGTGTTGCTGGTATGTGATGGTAAACAGTCTCATATCCTGAAAGCCAAAATTTGGGTCTAGCCTTCCTTCTGCAACTTGAATTTCCTGGCTATGGGCTGCTGTGTTTCAAGATTCTTCTTCTTCTTTAATCTCTTTGCCTTTCTTAATTTCTGCAATTTGAGCTCTGATTGCAGAAATCTCTGCTTTGAGTTGATGAATTTCACCACTCACTTCTCCCAAAGTCAGGGATCTTACTTTCCCAGGTTTCTGGTGATGCATTTGGAAAGATTTAGTGTTCCTTTCATAGGATGCATCAATAAAAGCACAGAGAAAACTTCTACCACAGCAGACTCAAATACACAGAGGTACTCAATAACAGAATGGCATACTCGTTTTATTTCAGAATGGAGGAAAATCTTACAGGATGCTCACAGAGATTTTATAGAAATGGATTTTATACAGAGATAGACTAGTCTCGCATTTACCGGACTTTTCATAGCTCAAAAATGAGCAAGTTACTACCGGAGGCTTCTCGCGAGGTATAGGCTCTGTCTTAGAATTTCGACTTAACACCCAAACACTTGACTCTTCTAATGGTTCGGCCACTTTAGGTTCTTATCACTGCCGAGCACACTGATACACAGGCTTCTCAAACCAACTAAAGACTTTGAGTGATTTCTCGTGTTGCAAGCAGATCAGACTAGATGTCCGCAGATGCAGAGCAGGAGAACACCCGACTCAAACACACACAAAACTCTCAAAAACTCTCAAATGCCGATGCCCAAAAAAATGAACCTTACCCTTCTTATATAGGATGAGAAGGGGGGACAAACATTACTGTTGGTCGGACCGAAATGACTTAAAGAATCATTACTTTTCAGTCTTTACCAGAGCGACGTCCGCACAAATATTCGGGTCAGACCGAATAATTGCTTTCGGGTAACGCATGAGATATAGTCTGTAAAGTAGATTCATATTCCTAAAGCAAATCAGACAAGTCATTATGACTATCTACATAGTGGATACTTTTGTACAAAAAGTCTACGAGAAAAGATTAAATGAGAATATTTACACTGTGGAAGCTTTTAAACAGTAAAGCCCACGGGAACACTGATCACAATTGAGCCCTTGTGATTGGTACATAATCAAAATACAGTCAGATCAGGGAATCTGTCTCTTTTATAAAGTAGATCATCACATGCCTTTGTATAAATCCTTCAGACTATCATGGGTTTGCCCAGTATGATTTGATGCTGGACTTTGGTTACGACATACCATTCTAAGTGCTCTCTCATGTATTCTTGGAGGGAATAATTTGTCATGTGAAAAGGATCCCACTCTTGAACTGTCATTTCTTTGATTGTACTATATATGCGATGAAAACAATCCCCAATGTTGTACTCAAAACATTTGTGACAGTATTTTCTTTCATATCTTTCATGATATACTGGGTCCATGGCTGTTCTGTTAACCCCGTAATCTATCCACCAGTTCTGAAACCATTCACATTGTACATTTTTCTGGGATGTTGCCATTGTGCTGAATTTCAACTTTGTGTAATGGGTTTCTTTTCTGTCATCAATATTCATGAAATCCCACCAGAGCTTTTTATAATCTGAAAAATCATAGACTGTGTCAGGGAACATTACCTTGGGATCATTTCTAGGCCATCTAGCACATGGTTGGACTTGAGGGTGGTTGATCCACAAATCTCTGGTTCGGTAGATGCAATAATAGGTTTCATAGATTCCTGTGTCACTGCCTCCATGGTGTCCGATACATCCAATGTCATGAAAATTCGTTTCCAAGGATTGCCTTGCAGTTTTGGCATCTGCTTTTGCTTTGTCATACATCATATCATGGATCCATTTTCTACCCTTTGGGTACACTTTTCTTTCAGGTACATAGTGTTGGAGATCAGTGTGAGGCTGTAAGTTGGCATCAAGGACTTTTGTGTTTCTTAATCGCCATGTGGGTCTCCACTTGTCTTTGTATGTATCCCAGTCTTGATTATCTGGAATGGTTCTTAGGACCTCACGTTTTTGGTGCTGGTCCCACTCAGTAACAATCATCATGATGTGTGCTGCGTTTTGTTCAAGGTATTCTCTGCTGAGAAAGTCAGGAAGACAATTGTCCTTTCCTTTGATGTGCTCAACAGAAAAATCAAAATTTGCAAACAGTGCCTGCCATCTGGCAAACTTTGCTTCTTCTGGTTTCTTGATGTCCTTGGATAAAACCTTCTTCATTGCTGACGCGTCTGTTCTGAGAAGAAAAGACTTGTTTATTAGATATATTGCAAACTTGCTGATGCAATTCCATGCAACTTTCACTTCTCTTTCAATAACAGAATAATTCTGTTCTGCTGGGTTCCATACCCCTGAGGCAAACTGTACCACTTGTTCTTCTTTATCAATTTTTTGTTTCAGAATCCCTCCCCAGCCTATGTCACTGGCGTCAAATTCAACTATCTTGAATGCCTCATCATCTGCTATATACAGTATAGGCAAAGACTTTACCTTTGCTTTGATTTCTTGCACTGCTCTGGTATGGGCATCTGACCATTAGGGGGGTTTTTTCCAAGCCGTTTATTGAGAATTTTCCTGTCAATGGCACAGTCCTGATAAAAACTGCTTACATAATTTAGGTAGCCAAGGAATCTTTGCAGTTGTGTCTTGTCTCTTAAGACATCTGGAAATTTATCTGCAAAGTCGATGGCATGTTGTTGCAGAGAGATTTGTCCATTAGAAATCTGGTGTCCTAAGAACTTTATAGAAGTCTGAAATACTTCTATTTTCTTTTTGCTAAGCACAAGCCCATTTTTTCTAGACTAACTTCATGAAAATATTTACATGTTTGAAGTGATCATCAATATTTTTGGAAAAGATTAAAACATCATCAATATATACAAGTAGCCAATCAAAATATGGCTTGAAAATATCATCCATGACCTTTTGGAACTTTGAAGGAGCATTTTTAAGACCAAATGGCATGACATTCCATTCATAATGCCCTGCAGGAATACTAAAAGCAGTTTTAAACTTATCTTCCTCATTAATGGCAACTTGCCAAAATCCTGCTTTTAAATCAAATTTTGAAAATACTTTGGCCCCTGCAATTCTTCTGATCAAATCTCCTTTATGTGGAATGGGATAAGTATCATCGGCCAAAACTGAATTTAGAGGCTTGTAATTTATCACAAGTCTAGGGATACCTCTAATTTGTTCAGCTCTCCTGTTTACATAGAATCCATAGCAATTCCGGGGGCTAGTGGATTCTCTGATCAATCCTCTGTTGAGCAATTGCTGTATTTCTTTTTGGCATATTTCTCTGTATTCTTGGCTCATAGGGATTGCTCTACTTTTACAGGGCTTTCCTATGTATCCTTATTTATAGGGCAACTTAATGGTATGTTGCTTTCTGTGCCAAAAGGCATTTGGCTCTTCTGAACAACATTTTTCTTCCAGTTTTCCTTTCAATTCTTGAATCTTTCTTTTGATTTGGGGTAGTTTTAGCTGTTCTTCTACTCTCAATGTTCTTTTTAGATCTTTAAGATCTGATAGCAAAGATTCTTCTTTGTCTAATTTTTGCATGGCTTGAACCATTGTAGAAACTCTTGGAGTTGAAACATAAGGAAGCTCAATTCTTTTTCTTTTACCTTTAGATGTGGGTACAAAAATAAAATAACCAGCTCTACTTCCTTCCATCCTTGCTGAACCATGTGGTTCAACTGCAGCTAAAAGACATTCCCTAATATACAATCAACAGGGATGTCTGCTATGGCGAACTTCATGTATACACAGTGGGTATCAAAACATAGTGAAGCTCTAGGAATTTCATACTTAAGTTTCTTATTTCCTAGGCCTACAACTTCTCTTTCAGCAGAGACCCAATATTTTGCTGGAACATTTTTGATGTTAAGAATATTAATATCTGCACCAGAATCTAATAATGCAGTCATGAAAAATACTTGGCCTTGGATACAGATTTTTACCTTGACATGGTGTTGCTGGTATGTGATGGTAAATAGTCTCATATCCTGAAAGCCAAAATTTGGGTTTGGCCTTCCTTCTACAACTTGAATTTCTTGGCTATGGGCTGTTGTGTTCCAGGATCCTTCTTCTTCTTTAATCTCTTTGCCTTTCTTAATTTCTGCAATTTGAGCTCTGATTGTAGAAATCTCTGCTTTGAGTTGGTGAATTTCACCACTCACTTCTCCCAAAGTCAGGGATCTTACTTTCCCAGGTTTCTGGTGATGCATTTGGAAAGACTTAGTGTTCCTTTCATAGGATGCATCAATAAACAAAGGCTTCTTACCTGATTCTTTTGAAGCTTTTGAGTTAAGTTGGTCTGTGAATGCTTCTATCAGGTGGTTCTTCATGGCTCCTCTTCCATTGTCCTAATATGTGATAAAATCTTCATTTCTGCTTCTTCTTCAGTAGATGCCATTAGGACTTTTTCTTTAGGGGGCTTTGTTATTTCTTCTTCTTCGCTGGAACTGTACAAAATTTCAGAGTCATCTTCATAAAATATATGACATGCACATTCTTCTGAATTAGAGCAAGAACATTCAGATGATTCAAAATCAGTATACTGGCCCATATTAACTTGAAATTCTTCTTCTGAAGTGCTAAAAGAATCAAGAGATGATTCTTCTAGTTGGTGCTGTTGAGCTGAGTCTTTGATAATAAGATTTGGGCATCTTTCTGTAGCATGGGTCTTTGATTTACTTCTTAGGCAAAACCTTGGTCTTGAATGCTCTTTCTTAACCTGTTTAGCCTTTTGAGCATAAACAACTGCCTTTTTTCCCTTATTAAGCTTTGATTCTTCTCCTTGGGGACATCTTGAAGCTGTATGCCCAGTCTGGCCACACAACCAGCAAGTAATTTTGTTCCATTTTTCTTGCTTGGATGTATGCAGGTGGATGTCAAAAGGAGTATAATAATGGGTTTTTGGGATATATTTGTAGTGGCCCTTCTTTTTATGGCTTTTATCCCTTGTAAAATATCTTCTTTTTGGATAATTCTTTCTATTTTTGTAGAAAGTCTCTTTGAATTCTCTTTTGGTCCTTTTCCTAGACTTTCTCTTTTTGACCAATGGGTCATCTATTGTCAGTCCATATTTGCTGCAAATGGACTTTTTATCTGGTAGTCTGGACAATTTTTCCAAAGACTTGTTTACCTTCGAGCTGGTAATACTTTCCCAGGTTTCTGGTGGTGTATTTGGAAAGACTTAGTGTTCCTTTCATAGGATGCATCAATAAACAAAGGCTTCTTACCTGATTCTTTTGAAGCTTTTGATTTAAGTTGGTTTGTGAATGCTTCTATCAGGCGGTTCTTCATGGTTCCATCTTCCATTGTCCTAATATGTGATAAAATCTTCATTTCTACTTCTTCTTCAGTAGATGCCATTAGGACTTTTTCTTTAGGGGGCTTTGTTCTTTCTTCTTCTTCACTGGAACTGTACAAAATTTCAGAGTCATCTTCATAAAATATATGACATGCACATTCTTCTGAATTAGAGCAAGAACATTTAGATGATTTAGAATAAGTATACTGGCCCATATTAACTTGAAATTCTTCTTCTGAAGTGCTAAAAGAATCAAGAGATGATTCTTCTAGTTGGTGCTGCTGGGCTGAGTCTTTGATAATAAGATTTGGGCATCTTTCTGTAGCATGGGTCTTTGATTTACATCTTAGTTAAAAGTTTGGTCCTGAATGCTCTTTCTTAACCTGTTTAGCCTTTTGAGCATAAACAACTGTCTTTTTTCCCTTATTAAGCTTTGATTCTTCTCCTTGGGGACATCTTGAAGCTGTATGCCCAGTCTGGCCACACAACCAGCAAGTAATTTTGTTCCATTTTTCTTGCTTGGATGTATGCAGGTGGATGTCAAAAGGAGTATAATAATGGGTTTTTGGGATATATTTGTAGTGGCCCTTCTTTTTATGGCTTTTATCCCTTGTAGAATATCTTCTTTTTGGATAATTCTTTATATTTTTGTAGAAAGTCTCTTTGAATTCTCTTTTGGCCCTTTTCCTAGACTTTCTCTTTTTGACTAATGGGTCATCTATTGTCAGTCCATATTTGCTGCAAATGGACTTTTTATCTGGTAGTCTGGACAATTTTTCCAAAGACTTGTTTACCTTCGAGCTGGTACAAAGACTTACCAGTGTCTTTGTAATGAGGGAATAAATTTCTCCCCATGTATAAGACTCAAAAGGCAACTGGAAAATTTCTTGCAATCTAATATAGTCAACAAACTTAGAGGGTAGAGCAGCTAGATATACCTGCTTCCAGAGTAGATTTTTGGAATCTTTCACCTCATAGATTCGCTGCATCCAATCTCTATGGAAGTCATCAAATTGAGACATCTTATGACATTTGAGGTTCATTAAAATGACCTCATGCTTGTTGGCAATTTCTGTTTCACATCCACACCAATGTTCTAAGATCATTGATGTTAGAGCACCAATCATATTTCTTATTACAGTACCATCAGGATTATGAATAACATCTCCTTTTTCATCTTTGAGAACTTTCGCTTCCATGGTTTCAATGAGTTTAGGAGAAGATTCAGTTTCCCACCATCTAAGAAGAGTACCTGTAAAACATTGGATAATGGTTCTGTAAGCATCTATCTCTGATTTTCCCCTAAGACACATGAGTTTATATTCAGTATACATTAAATCAATCATCTGGCGAATTTGGCCGATGCTCATGTTGTCTATATTCCACTCTCTGTGGGAATCAGGGACGAAAGTATGAGCTTCAGGCAGTTTTCCCTTCCCTTCAATGTCAGGAGCAGAATATCTGGAAAATCTATGTTCAAGAGGCTCATAGATTGGGAGGATTTGTGTTTCCTGAGATTTTTGTTCTTCAGTTTCTGATTCCCTTAATAAGGAAGCAATACTGATGTGTTTAGATTCATCAACCTTTGGAGAAATTTCTTTGGGGAATAGCAGAGGGAACTTTTGTACATTTCTTATTGGATTCTCAATCTTTATATTTCGTTTCACCAAGAAATAATTTGGAACTGGCCTCTCAACTTTTGTGACCTGCATCCTTTCAAATTTTTCATTTAAGCCAGTAAGGTGTGTCTTAGTTACATCAATATGCCCGGCTAAGTTTTCTCCTATATCTTCAATCTTATTCAATGATTCCTTGGTGTAAGAATGAGTCATGCTGGAATCAAACTGTATATTATTCAAACAAGAATTTACACTATTAAATGAAGACTGTACAATATCTACTTGCTTCTTTACATCTTCTGCTTTAGCCATATTCATTTCTAGACCCTTTAAAGCAGTATTGGTCGAATTTAATTGTTCACTAGCCTTTTGAATTCTACCATCAATTCCTAAGGCATTATCATCTTTTTGAACCAGGGGGATGGCTTTGGCTGCATTTGTTTTTTCTCCCAAGATGATTCCTTTGTATGGGGGAAAAGTGGTAGGGGTTTCAACTTTGGATCCATCAATTGCAGCCCATCCATGCTTATCAGTCATACTGCTAGAAGTAGCACCAGTAGAACATTTATAGGAGCAACTTTATCTTTCCATGAGTAGAAAGATAACCAAACATTATTTACTTCCATATAATGTTTCCAGTCTGTGGCCATCTTTCTTTTCTGGTCTGGGGTATACCCTTGGTCAAATTCATCTGCTTGAGGATTTGTATACAAATCCCAATTCAACATTTATTTCATCCATTTAGAACTGATTTGTGATTTTAAGCATCCATCCATAAGTACAAAAAACTTGTGCATTTCCATGACTACAGGCCTTTTACAGTCAGAAGGAATCTGTTTGAATCTGCATTCTGGAATCACTTCTGACTGTTCAAGTTTCCCCAACCCATATCTTGGCTTTGCTGGTCTCATTAAACAAATCATCTGAGTCTTCTATTGTATGGATCATAAGAACATGATCTGAATCGGGCTCAGGCTCATGTGGGAAAGTAATATCAGAACATTTAGGATTCGGGCATGAGCTGATGGAAGTGGATGGAGGAGCAATTCCAGTGCGGGGATTATGGTGCAGATGAGCATTCTGTTCGGCTAGGTTAAGCAGATTTACGACATTTGTACAATCTGGACATTTTACTTCTAAAGAAGAAAAATTAACAAGCTGAGCTAATTCGAAAAGCCGTGGATGTTTACAAGAAGAAAATGATGATGAATAGGTGGTATCGATAGTGGAAGGATCACTGTAGTATTTGGATGTCTTACAAGCAGCGTCTATTCCTCTCCGATCAATAGTTGACCTGCGAGGAAAGGATATAACTGCATTGGAAGCATTTTCAGTTATGTTAGCAAATGTGATATTTCAGGGAATTTGTGGCCTGGAGTGATTTACAACCCAATGTGCAGGGAATTGTAGATTTTCCCATTTTATCAATAGATGTTCAATCTTTTGGTTCTTTGGGTCAGTTTTGACTACCACACTTGATTTGGAATCTCGACTGGGAGTATGACGGATTGCTGGCCACAAAGTGTTGGTATGTCTAAAACAGGCTTTGGTCTGGATGGCTATATTGTTCCTTTTTCTCTTCATATCAAAACTTGTAGTATGGATTTGCAACTGTAAGATATCTTTAATGGTTTCATCAAACACATATATGGAAAAGTTTGGGAAACAATCAAAATATACAGGGCCATCAGACAAAGGGACTACAATCCCACCAATTATAGAATCTGTATATCTGTTGTGCGTTAAATCTCTAACAGTAGAAAGCACAAATGTTTTTAATCCTTTATGAACTAAAGGATTAATACCAACCCGAATACAACCAAGATGCAGATAATTTGTCTTTAACCTTTTTGCTTCTGCTTGTAAGGCCTGAGGATTTAGCAGTGGTATTGTCTGAATACTCTCAGAGTTCTCTTGGACTTGACTAACAGACTCTTTAATGTTGATTCTAGACGCAGCAATTAAATGGAAAGGAGATAAATCACTATAGACTTCAGAGGGTGTTATATCTGGTAAAGCCCATCTTGCAGAAGGCTGAAATTCCTCATAAGTAAGTTCAGTAGAGTTTAAGGTCCTACTTGAACTATTTTCAAACATTTCTTTAAGAGGGTTTTCTTCTGGATGAGAATCATCTTCTTCAAGCTCTTGAAATGAAACAGATTTTCTGAATGACTCCATTCTTACTTAAAATAAAATGGATCTGAGTACCAACCTTTAGAACCAGACGTTACTAGCTCTGATACCAATTTCTAGCAGGGGCTCCTGTCACGAGCTTGCTCTTTCTCTGTGTCTCTCAGTATTTCTCTAGTAGCCAACTCCTGATGAACCAGTGATGAACCTACTCAGATCTTTCACACTCTGACGACCTCAACAACGGCATCTACGCCTTAAATGGCCTTGGTGTCCCTTCGATCTTTTGGCGAACTTCCTGCAAACTTGGGATGAAAGCACAGAGAAAACTTCTACCACAGCGGACTCATAAATACACAGAGGTACTCAATAACAGAATGGCATACTCGTTTTATTTCAGAATGGAGGAAAATCTTACAGGATGCTCACAGAGATTTTATAGAAATGGATTTTATATAGAGATAGACTAGTCTCGCATTTACCGGACTTTTCACAGCTCAAAAATGAGCAAGTTACTACCGGAGGCTTCTGGCGAGGTATAGGCTCTGTCTTAGAATTTCGACTTAACACCCAAACACTTGACTCTTCTAATGGTTCGGGCACTTTAGGTTCTTATCAGTGCCAAGCACACTGATACGCAGGCTTCTCAAACCAACTAAAGACTTTGAGTGATTTCTCGTGTTGCAAGCAGATGAGACTAGATGTCCGCAGATGCAGAGCAGGAGAACGCCCAACTCAAACACACACAAAACTCTCAAAAACTCTCAAATGCTGATGCCCAACAAAATGAACCTTACCCTTCTTATATAGGATGAGAAGGGGGAACAAACATTACTGTTGGTCAGACCGAAATGACTTAAAGAATCATTACTTTTCAGTATTTACCAGAGCGACGTCCGCACAAATATTCGGGTCAGACCGAATAATTGCTTTCGGGTAACGCATGAGATATAGTCTGTAAAGTAGACTCATATTCCTAAAGCAAATCAGACAAGTCATTATGACTATCTACACAGTGGATACTTTTGTACAAAAAGTCCATGAGAAAAGATTAAATGAGAATATTTACACTGTGGAAGCTTTTAAACAGTAAAGCCCACGGGAACACTGATCACAATTGAGCCCTTGTGATTGGTACATAATCAAAATACAGTCAGATCAGGGAATCTATCTCTTTTATAAAGTAGATCATCACATGCCTTTGTATAAATCCTTCGGACTATCATGGGTTTGCCCAGTATGATTTGATGCTGGACTTTGGTTAAGACATACCATTCTAAGTGCTCTCTCATGTATTCTTGGAGGGAATAATTTGTCATGTGAAAAGGATCCCACTCTTGAACTGTCATTTCTTTGACTGTACTATATATGCGATGAAAACAATCCCCAATGTTGTAACCAAAACATTTGTGACAGTATTTTCTTTCATATCTTTCATGATATACTGGGTCCATGGATGTTCTGTTAACCCCGTAATCTATCCACCAGTTCTGAAACCATTCACATTGTACATTTTTCTGGGATGTTGCCATTGTGCTGAATTTCAACTTTGTGTAATGGGTTTCTTTTCTGTCATCAATATTCATGAAATCCCACCAGAGCTTTTTATAATCTGAAAAATCATAGACTGTGTCAGGGAACATTACCTTGGGATCATTTCTAGGCCATCTAGCACATGGTTGGACTTGAGGGTGGTTGATCCACAAATCTCTGGTTCGGTAGATGCAATAATAGGTTTCATAGATTCCTGTGTCACTGCCTCCATGGTGTCCGATACATCCAATGTCATGAAATTTCGTTTCCAAGGACTGCCTTGCAGTTTTGGCATCTGCTTTTGCTTTGTCATACATCATATCATGGATCCATTTTCTACCCTTTGGGTACACTTTTCTTTCAGGTACATAGTGCTAGAGATCAGTGTGAGGCTGTAAGTTGGCATCAAGGACTTTTGTGTTCCTTAATCTCCCTGTGGGTCTCCAGTTGTCTCTGTATGTATCCCAGTCTTGATTATCTGGAATGGTTCTCAGGACCTCACGTTTTTGGTGCTGGTCCCACTCAGTAACAATCATCATGATGTGTGCTGCGTTTTGTTCAAGGTATTCTCTGCTGAGAAAGTCAGGAAGACAATTGTCCTTTCCTTTGATGTGCTCAACGGAAAAATCAAAATTTGCAAACAGTGCCTGCCATCTGGCAAACTTTACTTCTTCTGGTTTCTTGATGTCCTTGGATAAAACCTTCTTCATTGCTGACGCGTCCGTTCTGAGAAGAAAAGACTTGTTTATTAGATATACTGCAAACTTGCTGATGCAATTCCATGCAGCTTTCACTTCTCTTTCAATAACAGAATAATTCTGTTCTGCTGGGTTCCATACCCCTGAGGCAAACTGTACCACTTGTTCTTCTTTATCAATTTTTTGTTTCAGAATCCCTCCCCAGCCTATGTCACTGGCGTCAGATTCAACTATCTTGAATGCCTCATCATCTGCTATATACAGTATAGGCAAAGACTTTACCTTTGCTTTGATTTCTTGCACTGCTCTGGTAAGGGCATCTGACCATTGGGGGGGGTTTTTTCCAAGTCGTTTATTGAGCATTTTCCTATCAATGGCACAGTCCTGATAAAAACTGATTACATAATTTAGGCAGCCAAGGAACCTTTGCAGTTGTGTCTTGTCTCTTAAGACATCTGGAAATTTATCTGCAAAGTCGATGGCATGTTGTTGCAGAGAGATTTGTCCATTAGAAATATGGTGTGCTAAGAACTTTATAGAAGTCTGAAATACTTCTATTTTCTTTTTGCTAAGCACAAGCCCATTTTTCTGGACTAACTTCATGAAAATATTTACATGTTTGAAGTGATCATCAATATTTTTGGAAAAGATTAAAACATCATCAATATATACAAGTAGCCAATCAAAATATGGCTTGAAAATATCATCCATGACCTTTTGGAACTTTGAAGGAGCATTTTTAAGACCAAATGGCATGACATTCCATTCATAATGCCCTGCAGGAATACTAAAAGCAGTTTTGAACTTATCTTCCTCATTAATGGCAACTTGCCAAAATCCTGCTTTTAAATCAAATTTTGAAAATACTTTGGCCCCTGCAATTCTTCTGATCAAATCTCCTTTATGTGGAATGGGATAAGTATCATCGGCCAAAACTGAATTTAGAGGCTTATAATTTATCACAAGTCTAGGGATACCTCAAATTTGTTCAGCTCTCTTGTTTACATAGAATCCATAGCAATTCCAGGGGCTAGTGGATTCTCTGATCAATCCTCTGTTGAGAAATTGCTGTATTTCTTTTTGGCATAGTTCTATGTATTCTTGGCTCATAGGGATTGCTCTTCTTTTACAGGGCTTTCCTGTGTATCCTTCTTTATAGGGCAACTTAATGGTATGTTGCTTTCTGTGCCAAAAGGCATTTGGCTCTTCTGAACAACATTTTTCTTCCAATTTTCCTTTCAATTCTTGAATCTTTCTTTTGATTTGCGGTAGTTTCAGCTGTTCTTCTACTCTCAATGTGCTTTTTAGATCTTTAAGATCTGATAGCAAAGATTCTGTTTTGTCTAATTTCTGCATGGCTTGAACCATTGTAGAAACTCTTGGAGTTGAAACATAAGGAAGCTCAATTCTTTTTCTTTTACCTTTAGATGTGGGTACAGAAATAAAATAACTAGCTCTACTTCCTTCCATCCTTGCTGAACCATGTGGTTCAACTGCAGCTAAAAAGACATTCCCTAATATACAATCAACAGGGATGTCTGCTATGGCGAACTTCATGTATACACAGTGGGTATCAAAATATAGTGAAGCTCTAGGAATTTCATACTTAAGTTTCTTATTTCCTAGGCCTACAACTTCTCTTTCAACAGAGACGCAATATTTTGCTGGAACATTTCTGATGTTAAGAATATTAATATCTGCACATCCACAGCTTTTCGAATTAGCTCAGCTTGTTAATTTTTCTTCTTTAGAAGTAAAATGTCCAGATTGTACAAATGCCATAAATCTGCTTAACCTAGCCGAACAGAATGCTCATCTGCACCATAATCCCCGCACTAGTATTGGTCCTCCATCCACTTCCATCAGCTCATTCCCGAATCCTAAATGTTCTGATATTACTTTCCCACATGAGCCTGAGCCCGATTCAGATCATGTTCTTATGATCCATACAATAGAAGAAGAAGACCCTAGGCTTACTCAGATGATTTGTTTAATGAGACCAGCAAAGACAAGATATGTATTGGGGAAACTTGAACAGTCAGAATTGATTCCAGAATGCAGATTCAAATAGATTCCTTCTGACTGTAAAAGGCCTGCATTCATGGAAATGCACAAGTTTTTTGTACTTATGGATGGATGCTTAAAATCACAAATCAGTTCTAAATGGATGAAAGAAATGTTGAATTGGGATTTGTATACAAATCCTCAAGCAGATGAATTTGACCAAGGGTATACCCCAGACCAGAAAAGAAAGATGGCCACAGACTGGAAACATTATATGGAAGTAAATAATGTTTGGTTATCTTTCTTCTCATGGAAAGATAAAGTTGCTCCTATAAGTGTTCTAACTGGTGCTACTTCTAGCAGTATGACTGATAAGCATGGATGGTCTGCAATTGATGGATCCACAGTTGAAACCCCTACCACTTTTCCCCCATACAAAGGAATCATCTTGGGAGAAAAAAAAAATGCAGCCAAAGCCATCCCCCTGGTTCAAAAAGATGATAATGCCTTAGGAATTGATGGTAGAATTCAAAAGGCTAGTAAACAGTTAAATTGGATCAATACTGCTTTAAAGGGTCTAGAAATGAATATGGCTAAAGCAGAAGATGTAAAGAAGCAAGTAGATATTGTACAGTCTTCATTTAATAATGTAAATTCTTGTTTGAATAATATACAGTTTGATTCCAGCATGACTCGTTCTTACACCAGGGAATCATTGAATAAGATTGAAGATATAGGAGAAAACTTAGCCGGGCATATTGATGTAACTAAGACACTCCTTACTGGCTTAAATGAAAAATTTGAAAGGATGCAGGTCACAAAAGTTGAGAGGCCAATTCCAAGTTCTTTCTTGGTGAAACGAAATATAAAGATTGAGAATCCAATAAGAAATGTACAAAAGTTCCCTCTGCTGTTCCCCAAAGAAATTTCTCCAAAGGTTGTCGAATCGGAACACATCAGTATTGCTTCCTTATTCAGGGAATCAGAAACCGAAGAACAAAAATCTCAGGAAACACAAATCCTACCAATCTATGAGCCTCTTGAACATAGATTTTCCAGATATTCTGCTCCTGACATTGAAGGGAAGGGAAAACTACCTGAAGCTCATACTTTCTTCCCTGATTCCCACAGAGAGTGGAATATAGACAACATGAGCATCGACCAAATTCGCCAGATGATTGATTTAATGTATACTGAATATAAACTCATGTGTCTTAGGGGAAAATCAGAGGTAGATGCTTGCAGAACCATTATCCAATGTTTTACAGGTACTCTTCTTAGATGGTGGGAAACTGAATCTTCTCCTAAACTCATTGAAACCATGGAAGCGGAAGTTCTCAAAGATGAAAAAGGAGATGTTATTCATAATCCTGATGGTACTGTAATAAGCAATATGATTGGTGCTCTAACATCAATGATCTTAGAACATTGGTGTGGATGTGAAACAGAAATTGCCAACAAGCATGAGGTCATTTTAATGAACCTCAAATGTCATAAGATGTCTCAATTTGATGACTTCCATAGAGATTGGATGCAGCGAATCTATGAGGTGAAAGATTCCAAAAATATGCTCTGGAAGCAGGTATATCTAGCTGCTCTACCCTCTAAGTTTGTTGACTATATTAGATTGCAAGAAATTTTCCAGTTGCCTTTTGAGTCTTATACATGGGGAGAAATTTATTCCCTCATTACAAAGACACTGGTAAGTCTTTGTACCAGCTCGAAGGTAAACAAGTCTTTGGAAAAATTGTCCAGACTACCAGATAAAAATTCCATTTGCAGCAAATATGGACTGACAATAGATGACCCATTGGTCAAAAAGAGAAAGTCTAGGAAAAGGGCCAAAAGAGAATTCAAAGAGACTTTCTACAAAAATAGAAAGAATTATCCAAAAAGAAGATATTCTACAAGGGATAAAAGCCATAAAAAGAAGGGCCACTACAAATATATCCCAAAAACCCATTATTATACTCCTTCTGACATCCACCTGCATACATCCAAGCAAGAAAAATGGAACAAAATTACTTGCTGGTTGTGTGGCGAGACTGGGCATACAGCTTCAAGATGTCCCCAAGGAGAAGAATCAAAGCTTAATAAGGGAAAAAAGACAGTTGTTTATGCTCAAAAGGCTAAACAGGTTAAGAAAGAGCATTCAGGACCAAGCTTTTGCCTAAGATGTAAATCAAAGACCCATGCTACAGAAAGATG
Source organism: Pinus taeda (assembly GCA_000404065.3). Taxonomy (NCBI): domain Eukaryota; kingdom Viridiplantae; phylum Streptophyta; class Pinopsida; order Pinales; family Pinaceae; genus Pinus; species Pinus taeda. The sequence goes on along the minus strand of APFE031614678.1, from coordinate 6,864 downwards.
CCCAAATCTTATTATCAAAGACTCAGCCCAGCAGCACCAACTAGAAGAATCATCTCTTGATTCTTTTAGCACTTCAGAAGAAGAATTTCAAGTTAATATGGGCCAGTATACTGATTCTGAATCATCTGAATGTTCTTGCTCTAATTCAGAAGAATGTGCATGTCATATATTTTATGAAGATGACTCTGAAATTTTGTACAGTTCTAGCGAAGAAGAAGAAAGAACAAAGCCCCCTAAAGAAAAAGTCCTAATGGCATCTACTGAAGAAGAAGCAGAAATGAAGATTTTATCACATATTAGGACAATGGAAGATGGAGCCATGAAGAACCGCCTGATAGAAGCATTCACAGACCAACTTAAATCAAAAGCTTCAAAAGAATCAGGTAAGAAGCCTTTGTTTATTGATGCATCCTATGAAAGGAACACTAAGTCTTTCCAAATGCATCACCAGAAACCTGGGAAAGTAAGATCCCTGACTTTGGGAGAAGTGAGTGGTGAAATTCACCAACTCAAAGCAGAGATTTCTGCAATCAGAGCTCAAATTGCAGAAATTAAGAAAGGCAAAGAGATTAAAGAAGAAGAATAATCCTGGAACACAGCTTTCAGGATATGAGACTGTTTACCATCACATACCAGCAACACCATGTCAAGGTAAAAATTTGTATCCAAGGCCAAGTATTTTTCATGACTGCATTATTAGATTTTGGTGCAGATATTAATATTCTTAACATCAGAAATGTTCCAGCAAAATATTGGGTCTTTGCTGAAAGAGAAGTTGTAGGCCTAGGAAATAAGAAACTTAAGTATGAAATTCCTAGAGCTTCACTATGTTTTGATACCCACTGTGTATACATGAAGTTCGCCATAGCAGACATCCCTGTTGATTGTATATTAGGGAATGTCTTTTTAGCTGCAGTTGAACCACATGGTTCAACAAGGATGGAAGGAAGTAGAGCTGGTTATTTTATTTCTGTACCCACATCTAAAGGTAAAAGAAAAAGAATTGAGCTTCCTTATGTTTCAACTCCAAGAGTTTCTACAATGGTTCAAGCCATGCAAAAATTAGACAAAGCAGAATCTTTGCTATCAAATCTTAAAGATCTAAAAAGCACATTGAGAGTAGAAGAACAGCTAAAACTACCCCAAATCAAAAGAAAGATTCAAGAATTGAAAGGAAAACTCGAAGAAAAATGTTGTTCAGAAGAGCCAAATGCCTTTTGGCACATAAAGAAACATACCATTAAGTTGCCCTATAAAGAAGGATACATAGGAAAGCCCTGTAAAAGTAGAGCAATCCCTATGAGCCAAGAATACAGAGAACTATGCCAAAAAGAAATACAGCAATTGCTCAACAGAGGATTGATCAGAGAATCCACTAGCCCCTAGAATTGCTATGGATTCTATGTAAACAAGAGAGCTGAACAAATTAGAGGTATCCCTAGACTTGTGATAAATTACAAGCCTCTAAATTCAGTTTTGGCCGATGATACTTATCCCATTCCACATAAAGGAGATTTGATCAGAAGAATTGCAGGGGCCAAAGTATTTTCAAAATTTGATTTAAAAGCAGGATTTTGGCAAGTTGCCATTAATGAGGAAGATAAGTTCAAAACTGCTTTTAGTATTCCTGCAGGGCATTATGAATGGAATGTCATGCCATTTGGTCTTAAAAATGCTCCTTCAAAGTTCCAAAAGGTCATGGATGATATTTTCAAGCCATATTTTGATTGGCTACTTGTATATATTGATGATGTTTTAATCTTTTCCAAAAATAT
>APFE031614676.1:0-14159 GCA_000404065.3 Pinus taeda | reverse complement strand
CTTTTAAAATCTAACCCTAAAATTAAAAAAAAAAAATTGGATCTAAAACCTAACACATATAATATTTTAAAACTAAATTAAACAAATAAAAAAAAAAGGAAATCAAATTTAAAAAAAATAAAAATAAAACTACGAAGAAATATGAATCAAAACTTAAACATTTAATTTTTTGATTTTTTATAAATCTATAAAACTAAACTATAAAAAGAATTAAAATCTAAAATTAAAATACATAACCAAAATAAATCAAACCAAAACCTATGCTAACGAACTAACCCATACCTGCGCTATCGAAACTCAAAGAATGCGTTACCTTACGCCTTATAACTGAAATCCAAGTCGAAATTTTTTATTGTGTGCAGGCTCAGCGGATGGGTTTAATGGCTCGATGGATCGACGGCGTGATCAGAATATGGAAAGAAAACCCTATCCTACGCATCGACTGAGCAGAAAACGCATGCATACCTCCACGCTGGTTCGTATGATGTTTTTGCAGGATGGGTCAGCGGGAGACCGATGGCGAGGACGTTGAGGGCAGAGACGGACTCGATGGAGGATGTGGGTGTGCGGAGGCTCAACCAGAAACCGATAAAATTCACCTGGCCTGTTGATGAATCTGCGCGTGAAAACTTTCTCGACGGCTACGTATATCATTTGTATAGTTTTCAACTGGCGGTGTTATGGTTGGAACCAACAATTTTATAATATGCTTGGTGGGTAATATATATACCATATATAAATCCAACCATCGACCCGTGGCTTGGCAGCTAACAAACTCTGACAGTGGTATACCTGGAAAATTCACCTGTGGAAGTGGAGGTCGATTTGCATTTTCAGAAGCAGCGTTCGATTTAGACTGCTGACACAAAACCACTCAGAACCCACGCAGAACAACGACCGTTGTATCACCATTTCTTCTCTTCTGTGCGTTGACGTGTTTGCAGATGGATCGTTGACAGCAGAAACCACAAAAAATCGTGTTTATTATGTGCAAGGATAAACTCATAAACCCAAGGTTGATGGCAGCGGCAGTGGATGGGCGTTGATTTCTCTATTTGGCACCAGACAGCCACTGATACCTGGATACTGCGTTTTGCAGGTTCCCTGGAAGGCAGATGGAGATCGATTGCAGGTTTTGCTGCCTGTGGACACAAGAAAAAATGAAAAACTCTAATGAAAACTGCGTAAAACAAAACCTTGAAACCCTAAGTCAGAAAAAATTTGAAACCCTAGAGCAGCTAACTTAATTTACAGATTTGGCCCCTTAACAGCCAGATTCGTCAATAAGCACAGAAAACTTTTTAAAGAAATAAAGATTTTCAGATTTTCACAGTGAAGAACTTCAGAAAAATCTCTCATGCAAATTAAAAATAAACCGAATGATAGACCCAGGATCAAATCAAGCTGGGCTCAGCAAAAATGCTTGTGGGAGTTGGCTGGTTCAGCCAAGAACTTCCCCGAACGCCCACAAAATTTCCTCCAGAAAATGTCTTCTGCACAGCTCAAAACAACCATTAGTAAAGAGGGCCAAAATGCTGCTAGATCTCAGGAAGTAATGGAGATACCTGCCATTACTTCAGAAACCCTAACAGCACCCAAACCCTAGCAAGTGAGCAAGATACCTGTGCTCACAACACTCTACAAAAAAGCTATTATTAACGGCTGAAAATAACATATGCAGAAAAATTAAACAATCTCACAGCATTCAAGAGAGTAACACCAGCAAGATATGGACCCCAAAGTCTTCTTTATTAACCAGAAACAGATTTACAAGACAGCTTCTTCAGTCTTTTACTCATAGATCAGATGATCTGAAATGACCTCCTAAAACCCTATATAAAGGAAATGATCCCAACGGCTAGTTCGAGTGATCCATGTTGAAATGATCTCGACCGTTGATGAGGATCAAGACATCTCTTGATCTCATCCGTCGATTTAAAATATTATTATTATTTTATTATTATTTTTATTCATTTTAAAATGGATCATCGAACTAAGACCTTGGAAACATCACCTAGGACCTAGGACTTAGGACTCATGAGGGGATTTAAAACATTCTTCGACCCTCCGGACACATTACATCATGACTTTAACCATTTACATCTCAAGGGAGAACAACCCCTTTAACATAGACCCTCACAAAACACCCAGTTCTGCGACACAACTATAATCCAGCAGGCTAACACACTAGGATTCTCTAAAATTCCACTGACAAAATCTATCCCGGCTTTGGGGTCAGGTTTGAAGGAAAACTCTGCCGATCCGTGGATCGGTGAGACGAAAAACCTTCCGGGACGTAGATTATCATAGGAAAGTTAGGTCCACCTAGGCAATTTACAACACGACTCACATCTGCTAGGATTATTTACATTGAATACATGAAGACTGGGTTTACAATTATATTGATCAAGCTGCTGATGACTGCAGGATGGCACGGGCACGCTGATCAGGTGCTGCCCCTTTTTGCGAAGAAAAAGGGGGTGTACTGCATGGGTAGTTGATCGGTAGAGGTCAACAGGGACCATAGTAGTATCGATGGACGCATCATTGTATCTATCGTACTCCCTATGCTAGGATGACCTCCATTGATCTGGGATCAAAGATACTGGTTTGGGACTAGTGGTAGGATTTGTACCATACTATGAAGCTGACTTTGAGTCGGTTGAGACTGGTCTGGGACCAGTGGTACATACTCCGAGACTAACCTTGAGTCAGTGGAGGATGATACTGGTCTGAGACCAGTGGAGTTGTACTCACTATGACGGTGACTTCGGGTTGGTTGAGACTGGTCTGGGACTAGTGATACATACTCTGAGACTGACTTTGAGTCAGTATGATACATCCTTGATCATTTCTTCTTCTTCATAATTTGGACAAAAGCAGAGCAGAGCAAAACAATGCAAGAGCAGAGCAGAACAGAGCAAAACAATATAGATCAGTACAGGGCAGAACAAGACAAAGTAGAATAGGCAGAATAGAGCAGAGTAGGGCAAGGGTCAGGCTATATAGGGCAGTGCATTTGATGGATGAATAGTAACGACCGATAGATAGATTGTAGATGAAGTTCTCCCTAGCTGAGAGGGAGTGTTAAAATTGGAAACCAGGGCAAAACTTTATGTGGGTCATCTTATTCATGGCTGATAATATTCTTATTATATTCCTCTCGTCGAGAGGTGTAGGATTGATATAAATATCATCTAATTCCGATAAGTATTCATGGAGATATGAATTTATTTTGATTATGGAATTATTATCAAGCCGACCTACGACTCATGTAGGCTCAGAAGCCCAACAGTTGCATCTATTCAAACACCAACGTTGTGTATAAATATAGGAAGAATTTTCCTCATTTGGACTCACTCATCTCATCACATCTCTCTCTCTACTGCGTAGAAAAGAGTCTCTTCTCTACTGTGCAGAAAAGGGTCTCTCTCTCACACATGTGAAGCCGAACGTTGCCGAAACTGAAGCAACAACTGCAGAAGTAAAGATTGACCTACGTGGACTAGAATATCTCCTCATATGAACTGCACTGTAGGTTCATCTGAACCTCCTCTGAAATCCACAACTTTTGGTGGTGGAATCAAGTCAATCCGATGGATGGTTTGCAAGATATTGACTGCCCTAGTTTGAAGCCGAAACTGAAGCTGCAACTGCAGAAGTAAAGATTGACCTATGTGGACTAGAATATCTCTTCATCTGAACTATGCTATAGGTTCATCTAAACCTCCTTTGGAAGCCACAACTTTTGGTGGTGGAATCATGCTGATCCGACAGTTGGTTTGTAGTTTCATGATGAAGCCGCTAATGTTGATGCTGTTGATCTAGGGTTTGCTACTATTGATATAAATCAGATTTATTGTACTATTTCTCTCTGCTGAATTATTGAAGATAAAAGAAGATTTTATCAAAGGGTTTCCCCACACATTGTGGGGTTTGTCCCTGGCTAGCCGCCACATCTTGTGTCTCTTGTCTTGGCTTGTTTTCTGTCGATCGTTTAATGTTCTATCTGCACTTTACTTTATGTGCATGTGATTGCTAATCTGTGGAATAGAATAAGAAAAATAAGTAAACTGTTATAAGCATAGAACATACCATAACTTAACAAAAAGCCTCCTCCCTAAAATTTCGTTCCAAGCCCTAGCTTTTCTCCCTAGCCTTAAAAGGAGTGAATTTAAGGAGAGAGATTTATGGAGGAAATTTTGAGATGATCACCAAATACTTGGACTAGGGCCTTTTCCTTTGGGTATATGGAATCAAGGATGCTCTAGATAAGCCTAATTTGTTTCAAAGGAGGCAGAAATTTGACGCCCTAGTTATCAAATTCTAGCGTTTACCCGCTCAATGATAAATGGAGTTTCTTAGGAGAGATTTAAAGAGATTCACCAATAGAAACGTTCATCACATGTTATGCATGATTAACATTGCAACATTCATCTACATAGCCTTAAAAATTTGTTTTCAACAAATTAGGGCTCAAACTAGCATAATCTAGAAGTAATAGTTCCATACATTAGACATTCAAAATTATAATATTCAACATAGTGTACTTACAAGATAACATGTATATATCGATTCATTTTCCAAAGAATAGCTACAAAGACAATCCAAATTTATCTTGCACGCGTCAAAATGCATCCAAGAATCCCTAATAGCCACAAAAGCACTAAATGCTAGTTCCTCTAAGAGGTCCAAAATCTCCAAGTGTGATGATGATGAGAGATCAAATGGATGATCTCTAATATATATGTGTCCAACTAACTCTAATTTAGCCTGCAAGCCCCTAAAATCATAAATTCATGGGCTAAAAACATCTCTAGGTCATAGGAAAACCTAGTAACCAATGTAACAAATGATAGACTCTTGTAAAAGAGGGCCAAAATGCTGACGTTGTGCATACATAGCCCTCTAGAGGGAAGGCATTGAGGTCACATGGTGCCATGTGTGATGTAGAGGGCGTCTAAAATCATGATGGAGGGGTTGGCCCCTCTGTCACAGTACAAGTCATACTGTCGACCCCCAAATATTGTTTGGGACACAAACTAGGTCTCATGGGTCTCCATGTGGCTAAATCTCTGTCTCTGCTCCAATGTTGAGGGAACTGAAGATGGTGATATCCCTCCCATGTCCTAATGAACAAGACAAATCTCATCTGGGCCTTAGATCAACTACCACACCATATATATATTTAAATTGGCTAGGGGAAAACTGGTCCAAGTGCATCATCCCATGAATAATATAGGGGAAAGTACATAAACTGTGGGTGTTTAAGGTGACCATGAATACAAATGATGCTCGGTGATTGTCTAGGGTCCCATGGCACTCAACACAACACCTGTGGCTGTCAATATGATCCTCTAGTGGACTTGGGCCCTTGTTAAGTTGCCCAGTCCATAATGAAATCACTTGCCAATCACACACAATATTAAGTGTTGCAAATTATGACATTAGGCACATTTAATCATTTTTGCATCTAAATGAACCAAGCTTGCAAGTAATGGGTAATGTAACACTTCATATAAGGTTCCTTTTCCAAAATCAGGGCCTTAGACACGTAATGGTGTTACATCCCTAGGTAGGAGTGGCTAATAGACAACCCTATTAGGTGTTTCCAACCCCAAAAGGGGAGTGAGATGTACTCTGTCCTCCCTTCAATCAATAGGTGTCATGTGAATAATGATGAAATGAAAGGGGAGAAGGGGTCTCAAGGCCAAATGCTATGGTCAAAGGGATAGCAATGATGAAGAATTCCACATTCTGGGTGTACAGATGTGAGGAGGGAACAATCGTGGATGCATGAGTTACCTTGACCTTTGTTTTTCCACCCCTCTTGTTACCTTTTGCTTTTAATTGATTTTTTCTATGTACTAGTGCTTGATGCTCTAGGAAATGAGAGCATGCTTTGAATGATGTGTAGCAGTGATTACCCCCTGAATGGTGGGGTAGTTCATCTCCCACTAGGGGTTGGGACATACAAGGGTTCCTTTTCCAATGATGTGATAGGGAAAAATTGGCCCCAAGAACTGGGTGATGGCCATAATGATAAGGGGTAGAGTTCATGCTTGGCGTTTTCCCATGTGCTAATTTTAATGTTTCATCCATCTTTTGCATTTTATAATTTTCTTTCTCTTGTTTCTTGCTTGTGGCCATGATATGCTCTTTCTTTTATTTTAGCCGCATCAACCTCCTAGGGTGACATTTTTAGGCCCGGCCCAAATATGTGCAAAAGGGGAAGCAGGTGTGCTAAATCCCAGTGGACCCCTAGTCATGTGAGCTCGGAGAAGGAAGGTGGAATAAGGGATTGTAATGCACAAAGGGGAGTGATAAGTATGGAAATGGGATAGATGGGACACATTATCTCAATCATTGATTCCCAATTTGTTCCCCTTCCTAAAGCAATAATATGTTAGAGGAGGCCCTATTGGACTAAGATAGAAAATTAACCCCCCATTTAAGGTGAAGGAACAAGATGATGACCAAGACATTTCTTTCTTCAAAGTCACCCCATAATTTATTCCCAAATTCGCAAAATACAAACAAGCATAAGCACCTAAATGCAAAATGAATAAAATAGCTTTTGACTAGAATCTTAACTTCCAACATGTGATCTTGAAAAAGGGCGAGGAGACATATGACTGATGTAGGTGGAAGGGATATAAGTGGTATGTCACATCAACTACTAGGTGGCTATTAGGGGATGTTGGTTTCTATCTAGAAGAGATGACGAGGTGAAACGTTTCTCCTAGGGGTCACCCACTTTTGGGGGGTAACAGGGTCCATCTAGGTATATCATCAAAAAGTCCAATGCCTAGTATTTCAAGCTTAGTGTTTCAGTGTCTGGAGGATCATTAAGAGGTTCTACATCTTGTGGAAGTTGCTCAAGGTTGAATGCTCATCTCTAGGGGGGCAACGTTGGGGCCACAAGGTCAAATTTCTTTGGTTCTCATCTCTCTCATTCCTAGTGCTTAGGTTAGTTATCTCATTGAAAGACATTTATAATATAATCCCTGTTGATTTGGGGTAGCATCGGATGTGTTCTAGGCCTCAAATTTTGCAGGGAGGCTTGGGAACATGTATTCGAAAGAACCTAGAAAGAATGTTGTGAAATTCCACCAAGAGATGATTTTATTAAAATAATTAATATTTTTAATGGAGTTTCTAGGTCTAAACTTAGGAAAATTGAAATATTAATGGGTATTAGTCTAATTGTGGGTGTAACTTCTAGAAGAAGACGGAGATCAAGCCAAAACAATATGAGTCTTTGATTAGGAGTTAATATAGGACGTTGGTTATCCAACATAAATATATAAGAAGGGGCTTGAGGGTCATTTGGAAAACACACTGAGAGATCAAGAGATCAAATTTCTAAAGTGAGAAGTTCTCAAGAGGAATTTCGATTGAGGACATTTCTTGTAGTTGAGGGGCAAGGATAGTTGGGTTGGAGTATCTTCTCCGGAACCACGAATACTCAGCAGAGAGGCATCAGTGGAGGTAGCGCAGACCTAGGAAGAACTGACGCTGGGCTAGGAGAGCCCACGCAGTGCTTGAAGCAGAGCTAGAAAGGCCAGAGCAGAGGCAGAGCTATCTTCCAGCAAAAGTCCAAAACTTGTCAGGGAGTTGCTGGATTAGCCAGGAGGGTTGACATCAGAGCTCCAAGAGGCAAGGAAACCTAGCATAGAGCTAACGCAGAGCCTCAAAGATCCATGCAGGCCCATGCAGTTACTACGGAGGGGTAGCGCAGTTGTAGCCGGGGATAGTCAATTCAGCTGCCGAATCAACTAGGATTTGTCGGGTGAAGTGAGGTAATCTCACTAAGTTTTCTTCCAATGTATTTTTCTCTATAATTGGATTGCCGAAAGGGAATCCAGGATTCTATTCAAAACTACTGCTTAATAATAATAAACCCTCAGAATTGCTGCACTGGTTTTCTCACATTGAGTTTTTCCAGGGACATTTGTCCAAAAATAACTGTGTCTATTGTGTTGTATTTTCTTTCTTGCTCAGTCTTGTTTCCATATAATATTTAATTAAGTGAAGGCTACAGTGTATCTATTACGATATTTTCTGTAGGAAACAATAAGTAATTTGTTTAAAGGAAATTAACAAGTATGAATAATATCATTAGTTGTTGCAGTAGGGGTTCTTGTTGCAGAATTTTGACATGGTATCAGAGCAGTGCAGGTGAAGCAAGAAGAGCAAAGTCGGTAGATCCAATGCTGAGCAAAAGAAGGAGTTCAAAAAAGTTGCAGGAGATAGCAGTTCGAAACCCCAAAGGGTTGACGCAGTTCCAAGTCGGGAGGGCAGATTTTCTAGAAGTCTCTCTCCAAGAGAGTCGATGGAGAGAAGGACTTCCAGTTCAAATTTTTACTGGGGCAGAGGGAGTAGCTCTAAAGCCTCAGTGTGAGAGAGCTAGTGGGATGTTGATTTTCAGCAGGCAGAAAGAAGTCAGAAGAGAGAAGAGAAGCACGCTTGAGGGAATTTCTTCCATAGAGAATTCCCAGCCAAGGAATTTGATTCTCTAGAGCTGAGCAACAACAAGGGGTAGCAGTTTTACTAGCTCCAGTAGGGAGTGTGTAGGCTAGCCCAACAACCACATAGAGAAGAGAGGAGGTCATTCTACTTTCTATTTTTTTGGTAGAAATGGAAACCAATGGCTTGAGGGATGAGGACAGGTTGGACAGAGCATCCAAATATGTCATTTGGAAGGCTAGAATGTCATTCCTTCTAGATGAGAATGCCTTCAAGACATATGTCGACAATGTGGTGGCTGTCCCTGCAGATGTGAATCCATTGAAGAAGTACACATCAGAGATGGCAAAGGCCAAGAGGATGATAGTTGATGGAGTCAAGGATTACAGAGGGACTGCTAAGGAGATGTGGCATGCCTTGGCCACATTATATCAGGGATCTTTCGAGCAGTGGAAGATGTACTTGGAGCAGAAGCTGAGATCTGCTCAAATGCATAAGGGAGAGCCTGTGGATGCATTCCTCACTAAGATGAACGAAACCCGTGATGAGTTTTCTACTGTGGGGCATACACCTCAGGATTCAGAGTTGGTTAGATTGGCCCTCAATTATGTCTTAGATCAGTGGCAAGTCTTTGTCCAGAGTATCCTGGGTAGAGTGGCATTGCCGAATTGGGATGAGATGTGGGCAACTCTAAAACAAGATGAGCTGAGGAGAAACCTAGTCAAGGTCAAACTTGACAAAAGCAGAAGCAGCAGTGGGTCGAAGCCCAAGGAGGAGGATGATAATGTAGCCCTTGCATCGAAGGGACAACAAGAGCAGTAGAGACATAAGAAGGACATCTCAAAGATCAAGTGTTTCAGGTGTGGTGAGATGGGTCACTATGCTACACAATGTACTCTCAAGAAGAAGGACAAGGATGAGAAACACGATCCGAAGGCTACGTCTGCAAAGATCGAAGAAGAGGAGTTCTCCATGAGAGCTGAGATACCTCCAGGAGGGAGGTGGGCTGATTTGGATTTGTAGTTCGAAAGAGCTACAAATGGGCAGGATCCTTGAGGAATCCACCTCTTTGATCAATACCTTGCTACAGGAGCCCAGTTTTGCAGTAGCAAGATGGACTAGCGTCAGATGGTGCCGAGGAGTGTCGGAGAGACAGTTGTAGTGGCTAGGAGTGCCAGAGTTTGAATAGCACAGAGCAGAGTTGGCAGCAGTGCATATGGCATAGAGGAGAGGTTAGCAACAACGCAGTAGATTCAGAGGGACAACACAGATACTAGCAGCAGTCAGGCTCCAACATTCACATGGTATCATACTGAACAAAGTTAGTTTAGTAGTTTTGGATGTTTTTTAGTTGCTTCTCTAAGCAACTGAGTTGCAGTATGGATGCAGTGTTAGCAGCATAGCAAATGCAACATTTGAGAGGGAGTTGTAGTATAGATGCAGCATTGGCAGTGGCAGTGTCAAAGGCAATAGTACAGTTGCAGCAGCAACACAGTAGTTGGTGGATAGCATGTCAGACATCAGCAACACAGAGGATGATGCTTCAGAGTCAGAGTAGTATGCAGCAGTGTATATTGCTAGAGCACATTCCTTGCTAAGAGGGAGTGTTGATTTGAGGTAGCATCAAATGTGCTTTAGGCCTCAAATTTTGCAGGGAGGCTTGGGCACATGTATTCCAAAGAACCCATAAAGCGTTTTGGAAAATTCGACCCAGAGACAATTTTTTTTAAATAATTAATATTTTTAGTGGAGTTTCTAAGTCTAAACTTAGGAAAATTAAAATATTAATGGGTATTAATCTAATTGTGAGTGTAACTTCTAAATGAAAATGGTGATCAAGCCAAAATGATTTGAGCCTTTGATTAGGATTTAATCTAAGTCGTTGGTTATCCAACAGAAAGATATAAGAAGGGGCTTGAGGGTCATTTAGAAAACACATCGAGAGATCAAGAGATCGAATTTATGAAGTGAGAAGTTCTCAGGAGGAAGTTCGATTGAGGAGATTTCTTGCAGTAACTTGAGGGGTAGGGATAGTTGGGTTGGAGTATCTTCTACGGAACACTGAATACTCGGCAGAGAGGCAGAGAAGCACCAGTGGAGGTAGCGCAAACCCAAGAAGGACTGATGTTGGGCTAGGAGGGCCCACGCAGTGCTTGACGTAGAGCTATAAGGGCCAGCGCAAAGGCAAAGCTGTCTTCCAGCAGAAGTCTGAAACTTGTCGCGGAGCTGTCGGATCAACAAGGAGGGTTGATATAAGAGCTCCAGGAGGCAAGGAGACCTAGCACAAAGCTGACGCAGAGCCTTAGAGAGCTCCACGCAAGCCCACGTAGTTACTGTGAAGGGGTAGCGTAGTTGTAGTTGGGGATAGTCAGTTCAGCGATTTGTCGGGTGAAGTGAGGTAATCTCACTAAGTTTTCTGCAAGTGTATTTTTCTCTGTAAATGGATTTCTAGAAGGGCATCCAAAATTGTATTCATAACTACTTCCTAATAATAATAAAACCTCAGAACTGTTGCACCAATTTTACCGCAATGGGTTTTTATGGGGACATTTGTCCAAAAATAATGGTGGCTATTGTGTTGTATTTTATTTCTTAATCAATGTCTTGTTTACGTATAATATTTAATTAAGTGAAGGCTGCAGTGTATGTATTACAATATTTGTCGTAGGAAACAATAAGTAATTTGTTTAAAGGAAATTAACAAATAGGAGTAATATCATCAGTTGCTGTAGTAGGGGTTCCGGTTGCGGAATTTTCACAACCCCATGTTAGGTTGATTTTCTTTTTCAATTTGTTGTTATGAACGTGTTGTCTTTTGATTGTCCACTTGACCTCATTGATCTAGACACCATCCTCTCAATGTATTGTTAAGGTTTCCTAAAATGAACTTACCAAACGCCCAACTATTAGTCACATCAATATTGATTGTCTCTGATCTTCTCATTGGATTGAAGCTATTGTCAAAGATAGTTAGAAGATACTTCTATCTCCTATTCCCTTGTTCATCGTTCTTGCTTTCACTTAGTCTCACTATTCCAGTTCTCTCTCTTGCTTTCCATGGGATTTTTGTTCCTACTTGCACCTACCCTAACCATCTTGAGCCACCCCATTCTTTCCCCTCTCTTCCCTTTTCATGCCACAAGATGTGTTATTCCCCTTGCTCTTCTTCTTTTTCCGTTACCCATTGAATGTTAAAGGAAAGCCTTGCCTTCTAGCCCTAGCCTTTCTCTAGTGGTTTGTGGATTATACTAGGCTCAAAAGGTTTCCATAATTAATATGTTTTACAACTTGAGTGAAGCCTTGTTTTGGGATGGGATCATTGTGACACATCCCTAGGCCTCTTATCTATAATGTTTCTCAAGAAATTAATGATACTCCCAATCATACTTTTTCTCATCAATTCTTTCTCCTTTCTAATCCACTTGGGGAATACCTCCTTCTATTTCCTCTCCCTTTGTTTCCTTTCAATAACCCCTTTTCTAGGTTTGGTCTGTAATATTCCTAACCCGGAATAAACCACAAACCCCAAAAAAAAACTCCAACCAAATATGTGCAATGATATAATAACCCAAAATGATAAAATAACAGTGGAACAACATATAATAATGTAAATCGGAAATATAAGCAGATACAAGAAATGCAGCGAGAAAATGCTAAGCCATTTTATTATTCTGAGCAATAAAATGAGTACAAGAGGTGATCAGACAGATGGCACTTCGACTTGCACAAGGCAAGTGAAGAAATACTCCCAGAATAACAACGAATGGCCTTTCAGCGTGAGTGCTGCTGCTAGGAAATAACTGATGATTTGGGGCTGATCCCCTCCTTGGAATAAGCTGAAACTCTGGATTCGGTCTCTACTCCAGAACTCTGGATTCGGTCTCTACTCAAGAAACCCAGAAAGCTTTCCGAGTATGGCCGACTCCTGAAAATAACCCTATTGAGGATCTGCGCAGTTCCTCCAGGGCTCTGCGCTGCCTCCGAAAACCCCTCTAAATCCTGCCTGGAACTCCGCCTGGGAAACTTTGCCAAAATCCACCAATAGGCAAGGGTTGGTCCCCTGCTCACTCACATAGCATAAATCCTCCTACAAAACCCAATTCCCAACAACTACCAAAATGAACTTCGTCCCTCTCCCAATGTTGCGCAGTCATCCAAAACACTACCAAAGCTACTGCTGGAATGCTGATGAAACTACTACTGAAACACCAAAAGAAATACCTTGCCTGAGCAGGCACTCGAAGTCCCCCTGGGCTAAGGGTAAGATCTCCGAACGGAGACACTCGATGCACTAAACATTGTTGCAGACGAGCTAAATAGCTAGCGTGCTCAGGAGTCAAAAAGACTAGCTCAAAATGCACATAACTGAATGAATCAAAATGAGGGGGATCTTGTCTATTTTATAGCCTCTGCCTCTCACAATCCCTAGGCTCACCTCCTCCTGCGTGATTCCCCTCTTGCCACGTGTGCTTTTCCCTCTTGCGCAGTCCTTCCATGTGTCTACGTGAGCCCCATTTCTGCGTCCCCCTTTGGCCCCCTTGGCTCCCCTTTAAGTCACAACGTTGTGCTACCTAGGATGCGACTTTTTATTCTAAAGTGAGTTATGTTCCCCTATCCTCACTTTTTATTTACAAATAACTATAGAAGGAAAAAACTGGACAAAATCGAATATTCCAATTAAACATAGCTAATTAGGAATATTACAGTCTCCCCCGGCAAAATGTTGCTTGTCCTCAAGCAACTAAAGTGATGGATGTTGTAAGATCTTCTCACTCTCCCAAGTGGCATCCTCATCCGGCAAATTCTTCCACCTCACCAAGAATTCGCGGACCGTCTTGCTCCGCAACTGTCTCTCTCTAGTGGCAACGATAACCTCCGGATGTAATACCAAATGCCCCTCATCATCCATGGGTGGTATCTCATCCATCACGGTCACCTGCTACCCCAATGCCTTCTTCAGGCATGATACATGAAAAATGTTATGAATCTTGCTATCTTGGGGCAGCTCCAACTCATATTCAACCTGTCCAATCCTGCGTATCACCCTGTATGGCCCATAAAAGCGGGGCTTGAGCTTCTCAGCCCCCTTCTGCTTCAGTGATGACTGTCGGTATGGTTGTAACCGTAGGTAGACCATGTCCCCTACCTCAAACTGCCTATCCACTCGACACCTGTCAGCATACAACTTCTGTTGGTTCAGCGCTGTAGCCATGTTATCCTTGAGAGCTCGGAGGATATCCTAACTCTCTTGGATCCAAATCTTGGCTCTAGGAGCCCTGCTATCACCAAACATCATGTTGACAAAAGATAAAGGATGATACCTGTTAGAGTCGGTCTAGTAGCCCTCCATCAGCGATCAAAGCTCTTTGCATTTGCATAAGTAGGTGTCTCATCAGTGTCATCTTATTACATTCCATTAGGCATGCCATAACCCTGATGGAGGAGCTTGTGTCTTTTATTCCCCTCTTGGCACTGCTGGATTAAGTTTGTTTCAGTCAATAAATTCCTTACAAGGTCATTGGTCTTGTCTTGAAATCAAGGTCCTAGGTCTAGGATTTAGTCCAATTTTGTCTTTTGAGGTCATGTCTTTTGAGGTCAATAAATGCCCAATAGGCCAGAGGGATGTCCATCAAAGCATCACTTCAGATGATTTCATATTGTATAGCTAATTTTTACCTTGATTTCAAAAA
>APFE031614663.1:0-20047 GCA_000404065.3 Pinus taeda | reverse complement strand
GAGTGAAAACTCACTTCGACAACTCAGTTAATCCTCGCTCTTTCGTTGAAGGTGACTTGGTCTTGCTCTATGATCAGGCTAGTGATAAGCTAGGAGCAGGCAAACTCGAACCAATGTGGCACGGGCCCTACATTGTAAAAAGAGTCTTGCAAAAAGGTGCCTACGAGCTGATTGATTACGAGGGAAATCCCCTGGACCGGCCCCGTAATGGGCTATATCTTAAAAAATATTATGCCTGAGTCCAGGCACTCTCTCTTTTATTTTTTGCATGCATATGCCTTTTTCAGTGTGTTTTGTGTGTGTGCGTGTTTGCTTTGATTTTTGTCTTAGTGAGCTGGCGTGATCGCTGCTTATTGTGTCTTTTGCTTCTGAACAGATGTCTGGATCACCTTACGTTGGTTTCGCTGATGGTGCTTCCCGCAGCACTCGCAATCTGTCGTCTGCAGCATGGGTGATCTACGATCCTCATGGTGAGTTGGTAGACATTCAAGGTGTGTGTCTAGGTTGCACGACAAACAAGGTAGCTGAATATAGTGCTGTAATTGAACTATTGGCCGACGCGATTAACCTCGAAATCCGCTCGTTGCTTGTAAACTTGGATTCACAGCTTGTAGTTCACCAACTCAATGGACAATATTCCGTCAGAGACCATCGTATATTAAGGTTGTATTTACATGCTAAGTTATTGGAAAGAGATTTTTATTACATTACTTATCATCACATTCCAAGAAGACTTAATGCTGTAACTGATGCATTGGCTAACTATGTATTAGACAGACATTTACGAAACATGTAAATTCATAAACATAAGAAGCATAAGATACAATAAAACACCATGTATATATATATATATCGTGTGGCGCACTAAGGCGCTCAAAAATAAATGTATGTGTCTTAAATGTTCTCAGTACATCTGAGACGTATGTCTCTCAAAAAATAGCAGTGGAAGTAAACCTAGGCGACTACTGTGGTGGGTTCTTCTCTCTGTAGGCTTCCGCCGCTCGTGCCACCCGCCTCAATAGGCGGTGCATCCTGGGTTCTACACCCACTGTATGGATCTGTGCAGCTATGGGGACCTCCTCGATCCCCTGGTAGTCAGGGATCCTTCTAGCAACCCCTCCAGGTTGCGGATCACGGTCTCCGCCTGGTCATCTCTCGCGGGAGCCAAAGCCAAGGCGCCAGCATCGTGATCTGCCCTCCGTGCCTCTGGAGCTAGGCCGAGGGGTCTCACAGGTCCTACATCTGCACAGTATGAGCATATATTAAGACATGTACATCAAAATACAAAAACATCATATAAATGAAAATAAAAATCAAGTGTCATACCTCCGTCATCCCACTGCTTTCCTGCAGGTAGCGGCATGTCTGGGTCTCCCGGAAGTCGATGCTGGCATATGGCCAGTCCTCGACGAAGATGACCTGGCTTTCTAGCCACTCTCTGAAGCAGAGGCCGCAGGACACTGATCGTCCACCGCCTCCGCGAGGCATGACTCGGGCCCACTTGGTGGCTCTCGTCTCCCGCGCGTTGCGTGGCGGGTCTAGCACCATGGTCTGTAGCTGTAGGGCCGGCATCCGCTCGAACATCAGCGGGAGTAGAATAGAGCCGTAACCGAACTGCTTCGACTCTCCATGTCGGCAGTTGTTCAGTTGTCTCTTCATGCTGTTTGTTACAGCCGCGGCCCAGTTGAAGATCGTGGGTTGTAGGCAATCTAGAGCGAGTAAGAGATTGGCCTTTGAGGCCTCATGGTTCGCCAGGCTCCCTGTTGCCTGCGTAACCAGAAAGAGGATGGTGCGGAGGACTATGTCGGCACGCTCACCGACACCCACCGATGGGATGCTGCATTTCCCGCTCCGTGTCTTGTCGCCCGTGGGCAGACACGAGCCATCAGTCGGTCTAGCGTCTCGCCGCTAGGACGCTGCCCCTCCAGAATGGGCATCGGTCCTCGGCGGGACAACCCAGTCAAAAAGTAGATGTCATTCGAGTCAAACTCGATATCACGGCCTCAGATGGTGAATTTCCCATCCACTGGGTTCCAAGCTCTGATCAGTAGCTCTAGCAGATCTGGCTGAGCTCGTAGTCTCGGAGTGCGAAAGAATTTCATTAAACCGCATGCCCGCATGGCATTGCGGCATCCGGCATCAGCCAAAGCAGCCATATCCTCATTATCGTGGTCTCTCTCCTGCCAAATGACAACCATTTTGTCCTGCAAAAGCACCCAAGACCCATTCAGAATCATGCATGTAAAAAATTGCATAAAAAACTATTTAAATTTCACAAATTCATGCTTCTCGGCGCCAGCGCGACTGTTTTTAAAACAGCCGCGCTGAAAATGGCCGCCCCATGTATTTTTCACTGGGTCAGCACGGAAGGACAGGTGTTTTCCGTGCTGACCCAGGTTGGGCTGCGTGTTGGGAAGCCCGATCAGTGCGGTCCCGATAGGGAAATCCGCGCTGACCGAGAGCGCTCCAACGTGCAAAGATTTTGGCCAAATGGCCAAATCTTACGGTGGATTTGATAAAAACATAATTAAAATGCAGGGCAGGCAAGAGGAACCTACCTGGAACCAACGGTCGGAAATCAGCGTCCGATGGGGAGAATCAGCTCCGTCAACTTTGTAGTAATTCACGTTCTCTGGAGCTCCAATGGTAAAATGGTAAAAATGGTTTTACAAACCTCCTATTTATAGTAACATTTCTAAATTTGGTTAAATTTCCTTATAAGTGTGGGTTTTTACTATGGTTTTGCCATGAACTCATCTAGATGTGTTTAATTATGGTTGTTGCATGTTTTGTTATGATTTTTCGACGTATCGAACAGGTTTATGTGGGTATTTGTCGTGTGCAGGTCTTTGAAACCAGCATGGTCGCGGTGGATTTCTATACACTTGGTCCAAAAACTGTCGTCGTTAAGCTCTTTTCCGACACAAAACAAGGAAAGATTGCCGAGCCTCCTCTCAGCTCGTTTAAAGGGACGAGAGGCGGTCGTTTTAAAGCTCTTTTTTGACCGTTTAAAATAATAAAGATTGTCGGGTGTTTGTCGTTTCGCGCTCGTTATTGGTTCTGGAACGACGTGATGTCGATCGCTTTTTTACTTTTTCGAGTCGATGTCACTATTTACGAAAAGTACTCCTCGGTCGTAATGATCAGGCGGTTCTTTCGAGCATCATTTTATACTTTTTCA
This sequence comes from Pinus taeda, assembly GCA_000404065.3. Lineage (NCBI taxonomy): Eukaryota > Viridiplantae > Streptophyta > Pinopsida > Pinales > Pinaceae > Pinus > Pinus taeda. Next base: position 16,866 of record APFE031614663.1, on the reverse strand, counting down.
GGCTCGAGAGACACAACTTTACGAAAAAGCACCCCCCTGGAGTTTCCTTTTCAACTGTCTTTTCAAACTCTCTAAACATGAAAAGACACCAAGTTCTTCCTTTGTCAGGCTTGTTAAAATTGAATGACATCGGGCTCCGTCAAAATGACGCCCTCCAAGCATATGCTATCCCCGTCAAGCTTTTCATCCAAAAATAATCGGGGTACTCGCCAGAAATGGTGGGGGAAATAAAGGAACCGTAATCGTCGTCATCGGCAGTATGTCGCTGTTGAATGTGGCACTGTTTGCATTCGTGTCTGGGTGGGGACATCTCATCTCGCTTCACTTTTGCCTCCATGCGTTTGGGTTATCCTATTTGGCCACACATCTGCTCATCGTCCTTTCGTTACGACCTCTGATCATTTGACCCCCAAATACTGCCAAATCCATCATTGTGCCGCCGATATGTTCAAGAGAAGTTGACCTCTGCAAGTATAACCTCCCTCTGATATTTCACACGAAAAAAACTTGTCTCTTCCCGTCTCACGTCGATGATGTGGGAAACACTATGGCCCACCTTCGATAAAGATCACTTCCTGTCGACTTCAGCTCATTATCCAGGAGTGACCTAGAGACTCCCCTCAGGTACCTTGGAGCCTGCATGCCTCAACGGCAGGTTCTTTGTGTTCGACGCGAGGTTTTCATCATTGGCCTCTGATCGGATGATTCCGCGGGTGTTCGACACTGGATCATTCATTCACATGCCGTGGATTGTACCTATGGTACCTTGAGGACCATCGTCATCATTGGTGGCCCCTCTCGCGTCTGTTAACAGCTTTCATCATTGGCTGGTAATCAGACGATGTTCAAGCATTTTCGACTTCGACACCTATATTCACATGTTTGAACTTGTACTTTGTTCGGGTTTGGATGGAGCGCAAGACCCTGGTTCTAGTCCATTGTGGACCAGGTTGCGATTTTGTGCGACATCATTACATGACTCATCGATGGATGGCTGCGACCATACCTGAGTCTTCTTAAGGATGGCTGCGACCATACCTCTTATCATTATGGTCTTTTCAGCTGGGTGACTGCGTCCACGCCACAGACCTTTATTCATATGTCTTTTGGATGGCTGCGCCCATGACTAGACTACATGTAATTGAAATATCAGTTGTATCTGCCTGCAGGTTCTCCCTGGTGGTGCTCCAGTCCAGCGGTCTTGTAAAGCATTTCACCCCTCCCACTCTCTTGGGCTTCATGCTTTAGGGGGCATCTGTTACACAGTAAAATGTCACTGCCATCATGTCAGTCTCCCTACTGTGCTATAAAACCAAATTCACCTAAGCTCATGCTCCCTGAAATGGCTAAAAACCCTCTTTGCCTAAGTCAATTGAATCATCGCAACTATTTATTAAATAACCGCGCTGACAGGGGGAGGCTAATGTAACTTCTGCGCTGCCAGCGCGGAAGCACACGTGTTTTCCGCGCTGGTCCCATTTTACGAACAGCGCGCCCTCCGTTTCTATTCTTTAGCGCTGACCAGACCTCCTCTATATCTGATTTGCGATGTCAGCGCGCCAGCTCAGTGTTTCACCCGCGCTGATCCTGTTTGGGCGAATTTGTTCTAACAACCAACCTCCCAGATCCCTCCAGACTTGGTTGTTAGCATTGTTGAGGTCGCCATCCTTTCTCTGGCATATCTGTTCGACTGACCATCCACTTATCTTGGGGGAAAGCTCATCCTTTACCTATTCATGGAGACTCCTTCTCCTTTATAAGCCTCCTCCATTGCCCATGAGCAGTTAGTTTGGAACATATAGACTTTGATTGAGGAATTCTTAGAGCATTAGTGCTGCTCTTTGTAGGCATTTGGTGTGTTGTGTGAGGATTGCTTTGAGCTTGAGGAAGGTCATGAGCTTGTTGCCTTGTATGTGAGAGAGAGAACTCTTTGACTTGGGAGATTTGCTTCAAAGGTGAATGCTTGGAAGATATGCTGGCTGGACCCTCTAGAGAAGGACTCAGCGTCAGGACTTCGGTTTTACCTTACTCTATTTTCTGATTAATAAAGATAGATGACTACTCTTATGGTTCCATTTCCATTTGTCCTATGAATGATTAATGTAAATTGTATCCTTCCTGACTGATACATAGTTGTTTTTAGTAGATTTTACGCCCTTGTTTGCTCTCTCTTTGCTTGTGCAGGTGTTCGTCCACGAGGATAGCGGAGAATTGTGATCGGCTGGAGCGAAGGAGCGAGAGGATCATCTCTTCGACAAACATAGCATTGGAATCCAAGTAGGTTTCTCTTACCCACTTGTTAATTACAACTAGGAACCTGCAGTGTAGCATTGTTCGATTGTTGCTAGACCCCTGTTGGGCTAGTAGGGATCGCCTCTATCCGTAGAGGGGATTTACCTATACAACAGAGACGCTTGACAATGGATATCTTTGGGAGATGTGTCTTCATGTATGCAGGATGTTGATGCAAACTGGAAGATGTCATGATGAAAGACCATCAGAAAGGTAATTTTGATTCAAGTGTTCATTTCATATTTTTGGACAAATATCTGGATGAGTTTATGTAGGTATGCCAAGGGAATAAATATGACATGAAGCAAGGCTAGATGAAGACTAATGGATCACTTTATGATGAAACGAATAATGACATGACTGACCCATGGATGAAAGTGATGTATGGTCTATGCCCTATGAAGAAGCCACAAAATATGATGACTCCTTGATAAATAAATTCATGACATCGAAGGAAGGAGCTCTTCAGGCAGCTAGTTGAGGAGCTGTTGTATGTACCTAATTAAGAGGGAGTCTAAAAACAAGTTTCTTACTTGGAAGAAACTTGGAAATTCGTAAGTCAAGAGGGAGTTTAGGAATTGATATGTTCTCCCTAATTGAGAGGGAGAGATAGACACATCATTATGGTCTTCACCTGGGAAGACAAAATGGAGGATTGGGTAAACATCTGGCATCATATTCTCTTTGAGGATGAGATAGGGCATCCAAGATAAGAGTAGTCATAGTGGACCAATATTATTTGAGGAATGGCTACCCAAAATAAGAATAGTCCAAAAGTAGGTCATACTCTATGAAGATCTAGGTGGAGAATGTACCTTGAGAGACAATGATTATGGTGTCTATAAATCATTGGTCTCACCAACATTGTGCTCTGATCATGTGGATAGAGATTTTAGTCAAGGCCTTGCTATGTGAAAATGTTGGTTAAATATGATGCTAGACATATGGGTTACCAATCTGACCCTTATTATGATAAATTCTTCAGATTGAGAATGACCATGTACCATTATGAATACCTCCCTAGTTAATGTTGAAGAAAGTGTAACTAGGTTTGGTCTTCATGACATTGTAATTATGATTCTAAAGAAAATGAATTTATCATTATGCCTTGTTGCATTGGTTTCATGAGAAAGAGGTTTATTTTATAGATGTCTCCCTTTGAGAGCCTTAGGATTTATATTTAAAGGTAAAAGAGTCAAAGTCATGAATAAGGAGCTCTTCTTGAGCCTATATGTAATGTATACAAGTATATAGAAAAGTCTAAATTCCCTCCAAAGACAAGCACAATCCTCTCAAATGAAGGCAGAAAAATGAAGTAAATATAGTCATGTCGGCTCAAAAATGAAGACACAACAGTTCACTTGGTCATGTTGGCTCAAATACAGGGTCAAACCACTATAAATAGGCATGTAAAGTTCAGAATTATAGTCCGATAATTTCATATATCTCTACAAATTCGGAGGTGCAGGAACTCAGATTCCTCTATGATCTCGGATGGGTACATGACTAAGTTTCTTCATATAACAGTAAGGATCAGACTTCGGATGGAAAACCTCACAATAATCTTGAATGGGTGCCACTGAAATGGTTACTGTCTTGACATAGGTAGAATGATAAGAGTTTGTCTCAGCATGCTAGCTAGTATCATGAAGGCCTTAGTATAGGAAGAAAGCACAGTCCCAAAATCTTAGCATAACCAGTGATGACAAGGATCTAAGGGATCCCACAATAGCATACACAGTCTCGGCATAAGTATGATAGACAGATCTCACAGTGATTCACTTATCTTGACATACATTAAGGTGCAATCATTATCCTGTCACAATCATGATCTCGTTCTTGATGGAGACATAGTCATAAAGGCTATGATATCAGTGAAGATATAGTTATGATGAGACTATCATGATATCTATGGATCTACATGCAACTTTCCTATACATATCACATTATGAAGATCCCGTTGATGAGGACCTCAGTGAAGGTGCAGTAATGGTGTTGAAGCAGTAATGAAGATCTCAGTGGTGCAGTAGTGATGGCCTCTATGGTGCAACAAAGATGATGATCTTAGTAATGACAAAGAAGAGGATTGGTGTCTTGGTCTTGGAGTGGCTTAATTGGTCAGGGTCATGTTCTTGATATTCATCAATTGGAATCTCTATAAGAAGAATTTCGTGCGGGTTTTCCTCTCAAAGAGTGAGAGTTTTTGGCCCTGACAGAAAGCCAACATCGTGTGTTCTTGTCTCTTTTGTTTTTGGTAACTATTTGATGAACTAAGCATACACACTCTAATAATAAGTAAATATTGTACTAATAAGAAAATTTAAAATAACCTCACAAATAGTTATCATGAGAAGAAGAATCTTACAATCTCCATTTTCCCTAGATTCTTCAACATGGTAGCAGAGCTAAGGTTCAGAAGTCAAAGGAAGGGCAGCAAAGAGACATACAAGGATCAGTCTTCAAGGGCATCAAAGCGAGTTGAAGGGTTTTGTCAAGATTGAAGGATCAAGTATACAAAAAGCAATCTACAACAACAAGAACTTGTGTCTCCATAAGCCATCATCAAAAGGCCACCAAGACCCTCAACAAGATGTTTACAAAGCAAGGTAACTCAAAGGATCTCAAAATCAAAGAAACAAGTTGAAACCCTTGTTGGAAATACTGAGAGGGGGGGTGAATCAGTATTACTTTTCAATTTTTACTTATACCAGTTAAATAAATTATATTTAGAACACAAAATAAGCAATAGGAATAAATTCTTTTATTAATATAATCTTTATAACAAATCAAGTACAATATATAGGGCTTCAACCCTTGATGAAGACACTGATCTTCAATTCCCTAGGCTCCAACCTGTTGCCAAGCATCAACTTGGTCTTTTGTGAGGCTCCAACTTCTAGGGATCCAACCCTATCTTGTCAAGGCACCAACCTTGGATTTAGGAGCATCAACTCCAAGGACACCAATCCTTCCAATTTTGAGGCACCAACTCCAAGGACACCAATCCTTCCAATTATGAGGCTCCAACCCCAAGGGCTCCGACCCTCTACTATATATTCTATAGATATGTTTGGTAGTAATTATTTGCTCCAAAAATATTCTTCATTGAATTTTGTCTATCTATAGCTTCAATGCTACATCAATGACAACCTGTCTTCATATGAAGGAGTGTTCACAACTCATCATATCTCCCAAACAGAGTCTGCAAAGTTACCTCATGATGATTTCAAATAGGCATCATGGTCTCCAATAATGTTTCCAAGATTTGCTAAAGCTTTCCAATAAGATATCTATGCTAAGCCTCAATGTATGCAAAAAAAGCAATTCTTTGTTTTCAAGCCTCTATTCTTATTGTTGCGGTAACTACTTTAGGAGTGATTGTCACGGTATCTTACTTCCAGGGAACAAACTCACAAAAATACTTCAACAATAGTGTTGTCTACTGCTCCCTTCAACTAATGACTGATGAAATCTTACTTCGTTGGTTTAAGGTCAAACAGATCTTCACAAAAAAACTATTCTTCAGGTTGAGGTATGTACTTCTTCTAATTCATCACAGGACCAAGCCTTTCAAAGATTAACCCAATCAACAAAATTTCTTGACCTTCAACTTCCTTCTTTCCTACTGGACCTTCGGCTTCCTTCCTTCTCACTCGACCTTTGGCTTTCTCTGTTTCTTCAAGTTCACAAGTTGTGAACTGTTACTTCTTCTCTACATTAGATGCACAAAATCCATTGCCTGAAGTGAAGCATTTCAACTAGTATATATATGAGTTTTTCCAATAACCAAAAGACACGTTCATTGGGAGGAGGGGTCGACTTATGAGTTTGCACATTAAAATAATTTATCGGAGAGGCCCTTTTTTTAATATTCATCCAAGGCTATACCCACATGGAGGTCCCACATTAATCACAATCACAACTGCAAAATTATCACATTAATCATTATCACAACATTCATGAAAATCAGATTTATTCCTTTAATCCCACAATCGCAATTTTTAGAGATTTGCACATAACATAGCGACTCCCCTATTGCCAACATAGCAGATGTGATATGATCTTAAGCAGTTGTTAATAAATTTGCTGGGTCCACAACCTTATCGCAATCGACGATTTGACATCCTTAGAAACTAGTGATACTGTGGATGTGATATTGTATAAAGTCATGTAATAGTGGTGCAGCAGGTCTGCAATATTATATCACAATCAGAGGTTTTACCGTGACCTTTGTGACCTACAATATGAAATTTCATACGACAGATAAGATATAGTATTAAGGTGTATAATAATGGAACCATTGGGTCTGCAATACATATCGCAATTGGAGTTTTACCATGACATCCCATTAAGACTTGTGATATGAAAGTTCTGATGAGGCAGATGTGATATAATATAACAATGTAATCTAATGGAGTGGTCAGGTTCGCATATCAAATCAGAATCGGGGGTTTTTTGCGGCAGCATATAATATAACCCGTCAATATGACATGTTAACTCCTTTGGTTTATGTGCTGTGAAATTTTAAAAGGCTTCCACGGTTTATTCGTTCCTCTGATATTTCTCTTACTCTTGGCATATGCAATAGATCTGCTTTGTTTTGGCTTGTCTCTCCTGTGGCTTCTCTTCACTCCTATGACTTCCAATACACTACTTCGATAGCTCTTCCTCCGATAGCTCTTCTATGATGGCTTTTGATATATTTCCTCCTTAGTTCCATTGTTTCTATTACGTCTGTATTCAATACTTGGATCCTCCATAAGCAGTATCATGATCAATGTGCTTTAATGGGCAACCTCACATGTCACAAGGATTTGCTATCATAAACACTGCCATATTGACATCAATGACAACCTAGATTAACAACCCTAGCAACAATCCTGATCTACGCTACTAAAGAAGGCAATGCATATTGAAGAAGAAAAAGCATTGTCATCAACTTCAAGGTTATAAAAGCAAGGATCATTTCCTTGCACTAGAAGAAGATCATCCAAAGGAAGTAGCAAATCATCCTCATAAAAAGGGAGTAACCTTTTCCATTGAAGAAAATATTTCCATCAAAGAGAATATCATCGAAGAGGAAACTCCAATACATCTTCTCTTCACTTTTCATAAAGAGTTCATCTTCACTTGTCAAGTAAGTATCTTTTATTTTTATAATCAAGTTTGATTAAATGGCTTCATGACTACAAGGGATCTATGGATTGAATGGGACATCAAAGATCCTTTCATGGAATAAGGAGGTTGTCACAATCCTTATAGATGAAAGAAATCAATGAACATGTCTCCTTTGAATTAATGAGAGGGAAATCTTAAAGTCCTGTCATCCCTATGTAGCAAGAAAGGAGACATAAAAGAGATATATGAAATGCTAGAAGATATACCCTCTAAAATGAAGTTAAGAAGGTCATATCACTTAGACCTGATTGAAGGTATCAAAGGATGTAGGAATATCTTCATAAGATCTCAGTTGGGAGATCTGGGAGAGATGATAAGAAGATGATCATCATAAGAAAGGTAATAAATGTCCATAGACAAGGAAGGTTACCTCATTCGAAAATTTGTGGTCTCTATGCTAGATAGAGAAGATAAGTTGATGGCAAAATCATTGAAGGTTAAAGAACTCAAACATGTGCAAAAAGGAAAGGGAAGGTTGGTCCTCAAACAAGACAGAATTGTATAGCTAAGATTCAATGCTATGGAAAGATGATGAAAACAAGATCATATCACCATAAATATGGAGGAAGTTGAAGAAAAGGGCCAAGGAAAGAGGGAGTAACAATGATTGAGATAGTATCCCTCACAAAAGGGTCCTATCATAAGCTCCTAAATCTTGTATTATAGATATGACCATGATAATAAGATGCATTGTGGCATCATGGAAGCATTAGGAACAAGAGATCATGATATCACCATGGGAATCATGAAGGAAAATATCCATGGCAGTCAAACTTGAAGGATATAGATCTTTGGAACCTCATTGGACATTGCAAGAAAGGAAGAAGTCATTGAGGACAAGGATAGTCATACATCAAGAAGGAAACGTTTGCTAGATGGGGATATGCAAGATCCTCAAGGTTTTCTGATGGAATGTTTATCGAAGGGTTCACTAATATAGAGAAGAAGCAAGTGTTTCATCAGAAACTCCAACTTATGGAATTCATGGGATGATGGTGTGATGACATGAGAAATGAAACAGATCACGGGATTAAAGATCTTTTCAATCAAGGAAGCTACTCGAAGAAGCCTAGATGACCTAAAGGTACAATGAGGTATGTATGCTTGTGTTTATTATTATAATGTCGTGTCGTATGGTTGTAGGTAACATGGATCATTACTTCTATCTTGAGAAGCATGATCAAGAGAAAAAGGATCTCCTCCATTGAAAGGATGAAGGAAGTCATAAAGTCACATTATGATGAAATCAACATAATATGTCCTCATATGAAGTATGAGGTGGTTGACTACAGTTAAGAAACTCTTATTAAAAGCACCTGGGAATGGAATGTGTGGAAAATTAAGAGATCATGAGATATGAAAACCTAATGAAGGTAATCAACATCCAAAATATCAAGAAGAATTGACTAGAAAATCTCCCAGAAAGATATGAAGAATTTGATGAAAAAGATGAAGACCCTTGACAATGGATATCTTTGGGAGATGTGTTAACATGTATGCTGGATGCTAATACCTAAATAAAGATTTCATGATGAAGAGCCATATCGTAAGGTATGATTTGATGTAACATGACGTTTTGATTTCTTGAATAATATCTAGATAATGCAGGGTTACTCGAACAAGATTTGTAAATACAAGTACAACTAGAATTCATGTGGTGGATAGAAGAAGCATGATGACGAAGTAGCCATTTGACAAAGGTTCCAGATATGAAGAAGGCCACTTTCCATTAAGAAAGGAATGACATGACGAACAAAGGATGAAAATGATTGATGGTTGTGGCCCTACAAGGAAGAAGTTCAATTGAATTTCATGACATCAAGAAGAGAAGTTGATCAAGTAGTTGAAGGACCCACGAAGAAGAAGTTGTTGATGTATAGAAGAAACCCTAGCTAAGAATAAACTCTAAAAATTCCCTGATTAAAAGGGAGCTTGGATTAGATCACCCCTAATTAAAAATGAGTGACAATTATGTTTTGCTATTTCATGTGTCATGCACTAGACTAGGATTAACAACCGTAAGTCTAGGTGAAGGCCATGAAGAGAAATGTAAAGACATGATATCCTCCCTAGTTGATAGGGAGAGATAGATACAACATTATTGTGTTCACTTTGGAATAAATAATGGAGGATTGGGTAATCATCTGGCATCCGATGCTCTTTGAGGATGTGTAGGGCATTCAATGAGTAGGCAAGAGCACTGATATTGTTTGAGGGTTGGGAACCCAAGATAAGAATAGACCTAGAAGGTCATACTAAGTGAACACCCAGTTGGGTATGTACCTTGAGAGACAACGATGAAGGTGTCTATAGTCATTAGTCTCACCAACATTGTGCTTTGATTTGATGAGAGATAGAGTTGTCAGCCAAGGCCTTGTTGTGGAAACAATGTTGGTTACTGTGATGCTATACAGATGGGTTACCAATCTGATTCTTCTTATGAGAAATTATTCAAATTGAGAATGACCAAGTACCATCATGAATACCTCCCTAGTTAAGAGGGAGTGTTGAAGAAAGTGTAACTAGGCTCGGTATTCATGACATTGTAATTATGATTCTAAAGGAAATGAATTTATCATTATGCCTTGTTGCATGGGTTTCATGAGCTAGAGGTTTATTCTATAGATGGCTCTGATTGAGAGCCTTAGGATTTATATTTAAAGGTCAAAGAGTCAAATTCATGAATAAGGATCTCTTCTTGAGCCTATATTTAATGTATACAAGTCCATAGAAAAGTCTAAATGCCCTCCAAAGAAAAGTGTAATCCTCTCAAAGAAGGAAGCCAACAAAACGAAGTAAATACAATGTTGTCGGCTCAGAAATGAAGACACAATAGTTCACTTGGTCATGTCAGCTCAAATACAGGGTCAAACCACTATAAATAGGCATGTAAAGTTCAAGATTACAATCAAACAATTTCATATGTCTCTCCAACTTCACAGGTGCAGGAACTCAGATTCCTTTGTGATCTCGGATGGGTACAAGACTCAGTTTCTTCATGTAACAGTAAGGATCAGACTTTGGATGTACAACCTCACAATAATCTTGGATGGGTGCCACTGAAATGGTTATAGTCTAGGAATAGGTAGAATGATAAGAGTCTGTCTTGGCATGCTAGACAGTATCATGAAGGCCTCAATATAGGAAGAAAACACAGACAGAAACTCTCGGCATAACTAGTGATGACAAGGATCTTTGGTATCCCACAGTAGCATACAAATTCTCTACATAAGTATGATATAATGATGTCACAGTGATTCACTTATCTTGACATACATTTAGGTGCAATCATGATCCTATCACAGTCACGATCTCGTTCTTGATGGAGACATAGTTACAAAGGCTATGATCTCAGTGAAGGTATAATTATGATGAGACTGCCATGATATCAGTGGATCTACATGAAAATCTCCTATAAATATCACATTATGAAGATCCTGTTGATGAAGACCTCAATGAAGGTGCAGTAATGGTTTTGAAGTAGTAATAAAGACCTTGGTGGTGTAGTAGTGATGGCCTCTATGGTGCAACAAAGATGATGATCTCATCAGAAAATTAGAGGATGGTGTCTTGGTCTTGGAGTGGCTTAATAGGTCAAGGGTCATGGTGTTGGTATTCATCAATTGGAATCTATATAAGAATAATTTTGTGCAGGTTTTCCTCTCAAAGAGTGAGAGGTTTTGGCCCTAGCAGAAAGCTAATATCGTGTGTTCTTATCTCTTTTGTTTTTGGTAGCCATTTGATGAACTCAGAAGACACACTATAATAATAAGGAAACATTTTACTAATAATAAAAGTTAAAAGAACCTCACAAATAGTTATAATGAGAAGAAGAATTTTAAATTCCATTTTCCCTAGATTATTCAACAGTTAAGAGGGAGTGTTGAAAAGTATGACTAGGTTCTGTCTTCATAATGACATGTAATTGTGATTTTTGTAAATTATGTAAAGAAAAAAGTAAAATTATTATTGGATTGTTTCATGGGTTTCATGAGCAAGAGATTTTATTTTAGATGGCTCACATTGTGAGCCTTTAGGAATTGTAAAAAAGAATTAATGTCATGTATGAAGATCTCTTCTTGAGCATGTGTCAAATGTATATGAGTCTAAAAACCTTCCAATTAAAAGCACAAGTCCCTCTCTTCAAGTCGACCTATACACAAGGTGAAGATCTCATGTCGACCTTAACTTATGGAGACACATCTATTCACATTCACATGTCGACTTATTTATAAGACAAACAATTATAAATATGTGTGAAGGGTCCTCACATTAGGACAGTGAGTAAGTTCGTATATCTCCGAGGTTTTCAGAGGACAAGCATAGAAGTAAGTTCGGATAATTATGCAGAGAATGTTTTGGTGAAGGAGCTCAGATAAAGGTACAAAATTCAAGTAGATAAACCCCGTACTGTCTCACAGTCAAGGGTGAAACTCTGTCTCGATACAACAAGGAGGAAATTCGGTGAGACTATAATAATCAAGGTTCAGTATATTCACAAGAAGTGTCTCTTTATGTTTTGGTGTAATTGCAGAGGTCATATTCCAGATTGAAGCAGAGAATCGATAAAATATTTTGGCGATATCACAGTGACATCCCCTCACTATCTTGGTGCTATACCACAGTGATGATCTCATTGTAATACCTATCTTACAACAAAGAGGATTTAGTGCTAACACAGGAAGAAGATCACTAGTATGTGACAAGGTCTCAGTACCATCACATGTAGAAGGTCTAGATGTGAAGAAGATCGAAGCGGAAGAGGATCGAAGAAGAAGGTTAACTGTCAAGAGAACTTGTGTCTTGGTCTTGGAGAGGATACAAGTCAAGGGTATTGGTTTTGGTACTCGTCAATTGGAATCTCTATAAGAAGAATTTGTGTGGTTTTTCCTCTTAAAGAATGGGAGGTTTTGGCACTGACTCATAACCTATATTCTTTGTCTGTTTTCTATTTATGTTCATTCATTGGTAGTTGTTTGTTGAAGAAGAACACTAATAACTTAAGAAACAAGAAGATAATAATCTAATCAAAAGAAAGATAGTCACAAACAGTTACTAATCCAAGATAAATCACCTAACTAATGATGCCCTAGATTATCAACATGGTATCAGAGCCAGGGTAACAATTAAGGAAGGGAATCTCATCAAAGAGATACTTAAGGATTATATTTCAAGAATGGAATCAAAGCAATTCAAAGGATATAAAAGTGAAAGTTCAAAGATCTATATCGAATAATAAAACCCTAGATCAAAGAAGAAAGGTTACTTCAAAAGAAGTTTTGGGTCATCAATCAAATATTTAAGGCCAAAGCCTTATTTCTACTCAAGGTGAATAGATCTACAAATCAAGGCAACTAGAATACTACACCAGAAAAACTATTGCATCCTCTAGTCATCTTCAAAAGACCACAAAGACCCTCATCAAGTTGAAAAGGTCTACAATGCAATGCAACACAAAGCGTAGACATCCCAAAGAATCATTTCTAACATGCACTCATCAGAGGAAGCATCAATAAATCCTCATAAAATCAACATTATCAAAGGAGAGATATATCAATGGCGTTGTCATCATAAAAAGGACGAAATTTCCTTTTATTGAAGAAGGGATTTCTTTTGGAAGAATACCATTCAAAAGTGACACTAATACATCTTCATAGTTTTTTCATCAATGAAGAAATCAAGTTGAAGATTTCATCAAGTAAGTATTTTTATTCTATAATAAAAATCCATTAAAATGACTTCGTCTTGCAAGGAGATCTATAAGCTAGTTGGGTCATTGAAATTCCTTGTCTGGAAAAGTTCGATAGACTTAGTCCTTGAAGAAAGTGAAGTCATTGATCATATCAATGAAAAAGTCTCCAAACTATCCGAAGGTCAAGCATTATATGATTACATGGGAAGGGATCAAGGGGCTAAAATGATTCATATAAAATCAGTTAAAGGTCCCCTCATTCCCTATATATCAAGATTGGAGAAATAAAAGCGATATATGATAAGAAATATTTTTCGAAGATGCAATGAAGAAGGTCATATCACTTAGATATGATCTACACAAATTGAAGGTATCAAAGGATAAAATGTTATCTTCATAAGATATAAATTGCAAGATCTGGGATGGGATAGTATTCATTACATACTAATTGATGAACAAGATAAGAAAACCATTCCATTCAACAACTTGTGATTTCCATGCAAGATAGAAAAAGGCAAGTTGAGGGAAAAAATTATTCAGAGATTTGTCGGAAGGAAAGAAGAACATAGCTAAGATTCAATGCCATGGGCATTATAAGAAAGATTGTCCTAAGTACAAAAAGGGCAATATCAAGGAAGTTAAAGAAGAAGTCTATTTCACAAAAGAAGTGAAGGAAGTTGAAAGAGGAAAAGCATTAAGAGCGAGAGCATTAAGAGCAAGAGCTCGTGACATGAAAACTGGAACAAAACTCTATGGTAGACAACTATGAAGTAAATAGCTCTTGGTGACCTCATTTAAAGCTCAAGTAGAAAGGGAAGAAGTCATCTAAGACAAGTTTCATCCTACATATGATGGATAGAGATATGCAAGATCCTCAAGATTCTCTGATGGAATCCTAATCAGAGGATTCACCAATCTAGAAAGGAACCAAGTGTTTCATCAAGAAATCCAACTTGTGAAAATTCATGGGATGATGGTATGATGATATAAGAGATGAATAAGATCAAGGGGTTGAAGCTCTTTCCAATCAAGGAAGTTGTTGAAAGAAGCCTAGATGACTTAAAGGTAAATGAGTATGTATGCTTGTATTAAATATTATAAAGTCATGTTGTATGGTTGCAGGTAACATGGTTCACTACTCAATTTGAGAAGCATGATGAAAGGAAAGTAATCTCCTCCTATGAAAGGTTTCCGTAAGGCATGTATCGCACTAGATGAAATCAACATAATATGTCCTCATATGAAGTGTTGGGTCCCTATAATACTAGTGATTACCCCATTACTATGGTAGTTTTACCCCTTATTAATATTGTTGTGCCCCTATTGCCCCAATATTGTTATTACTGTGCCCCATAGAATCCCTCTATTGTTATTTTTGTGGCTTTATATTATTATTATTAGGTCGGCTGGTTATATGTTGCCCTTAGACTCCTATATATAGAAAGAGGTTTTGTCATGTATATCCAAGAATTGTTCATTTATTAATGTAAGAAGTCCCCTCGAAGAGGCTGAATTCTTAAGCATATCTATCTTTTCTATCTTTTCTTGAGCTGGTTTCATAACATTTGGTATCAGAGCTTTGGATTCTAGGGTTTCGCTGCTCCAAACAGGTCATCGTGGCATTTTCACTATAACTTTTTTTTATGCGACGTTTCAGAAGTCGAAAAAAACCCATTTGATAAGACATTGCGCTGAATCTTGGGTCCAAATTTTAGAGCTTTTTGCGCTATATTTGCAGAGATATGATCTGAGGAAGTCGGTCCTTTTGCAAAATCTTGAATTACATTCAAAACAAGTGACCTGGGGAAAATCCTCATAACTTTCTCTCTGAGCATCAGATTGAAATTTCGTAAGAAGGTACAGAAAGAGGATGGACTGTAGTTTCTTGTATATATTTTTAAGAGGCAAAGGTCAAAATAGTGACACGTGGCACTTCATACAAGTTCGCTCTTATGAAAAGGTCTATAATCAAGTCACTGTGGGAGATTTGGCATAACTCTTCATTGGAGAATCCAATTGGGGTAAGATTGGTGGCATTAGAAAGAGGACACAGAGGGCTACCACAGTTCGCAATTTCAGAATTGGATGTTTTGAAAGTACAAAGATACATTAGAGGCAATATCGAGCTCCTACAAAGAAAAAAAAAAAGGTGTGTAGATTTTTTTAAATTTTTGCTTAAGATTGGTTTGAAAATTTATTTTGAAGGAACTCAAAGGGATAGTAGAGCATTATTATCGGTAATTGATGCCCTGAGGAAAGAAAATGCAAACACCTAGTAAGGAACCTGAAAGCTCTAGCATGACTCATGAAGAAGAGGAAGAAATGCTACATGATATATCAAAATTACAAGACCAAGTGCAAAAAATGTCAGCCTCACAAAAGCTAACAGAAGCCAAGATAAATGGCATGGAATCTAAGATAAAGGGCGTGGAAGCTAAGATGGACATTTGGAAGACAGATTTGAAGACAGACATGGATGATTTGAAGATAGATTTGAAGACAGACATGGACGATTTGAAGATAGATTTGAAGACAAACATGGATGAATTGAAGATAAATATGAATAAGTTGCTACAAGAAATGGTCACTAAGGGTGAAAGGGTAGTAAAGGAAACTCATGATGAGAACAAAAGAAATGTTAATCATGATTCCATAGACTCTAATGTGGGATCGAAGACCCATCATATTCAAAAAATCGATATGAGGAAGTTTGATGGCAAGGATCCCGCAACATGGAGATATTATAGATGGAGCAATTTTTCGATCTCAATAATATGCAAAACACACAAAAGGTACATATTTCAACTTTATATTTGGAACCAAATCAGTTTGTATGTATCAATGGCTTTACTATCGTAAAAAAATTATCACTTGGGCAATTTTTACGGAAGAATTGATAGCACAGTATGTGGATACAAAAAGCAACAGTTTTTTTAGCCATTTGATAAGTCTCAAACAAAAGGGTTGAATAATGGAGCACATTGAGGAGTTCCAAAAATTGAACATAAGGGTAAAATATATTCCAGAGGAGCATAGGATTGATGTGTCCATAGGGTCTTTAAAGGATAATATCCAACATGATGTTCGCCTTTGGGAACCTGATTCATTAGAGAAGGCATTCCGGTTAGCAAGAAAAATGGAAAGCAAAATTATGGCAACCAGGAAGCATACCACTGACAACTATAAAGATGGAAGTGTTGTCCCTAGTTTTCCACAACCTATAAGGTTGACACCACAACAATTGGAAGAAAAAAGAGCAAAAGGGCTTTGTTACAGTTGTGATAGTAAATACACTAAAGGTCATAAGTGTGCTGAGAAGAAATTATTCTACATAGATTGTGAAGAGGAAGAAGAAAAGGAGCAAGAAAGGTCAAAAGAAGAGGATATACTCCAGGAACAAAGCCTAGATGAAGAACAAATGAATCCGACCATATCTTGTAATGCATTGGCGGGAATTACCACTCCTCAAACCATCAAGATAGAAGGACAAATCAAGAAGAAAAAGGTAATAGTGTTGATTGATTCAGGAAGTACCCACAATTTTATTCATTGTAAGGTAGCAAAAGAATTGAATTGCTTCTTATATCCAGCACTAGAGTGTCAAGTGATGGTTGCAAATGGAGGAACAATAAATTGCTCTGGAAAGTGCCATAATATCAAGCTATCCATGGTAGAATGTATTGACTAGCCCAATGCTTTCCATT
>APFE031614662.1:174023-214013 GCA_000404065.3 Pinus taeda | reverse complement strand
AGAATGAAGAAATCAGCTCCAAATTCGTATTCCCTTTGCCTATACCACGCAATCCTCATTGGCAATACTCAATCCATTAATTGTGCAAATCTCATGCACAACTATAGTCACAACTGACAACTGTCTTGCCCTTTCACTCATCTCTAACACTTGTCTCCACTGAACTGTCCATGCACTGAGTTAAATGATCTATTCCTCAGTTGATTCATGAGTTAATAATTAGTGAATTAATTAATAACTAATTCACATCACTCAACACTAGTGTATTTATTAGTTAGACTAAATACAACTAGTTCAACTAAGTCAAACTCAACACAACTCCATCAACTCCTTATCTAACTCCACAGAACTCAATCACTGAAGTCCTCCATGCAATAGCTCAAGTTAACCCACATTAAAAGCATATTTCCTTCTGGCAGTTGCATGTGCCACATCCGTAGCTCAAACTGAAGTGTTGCAAGAGGATAAAATAACGTTTATAGTCCAAATATTATTAAGAGCTAATAATATTCGATTGTTCTATTTTTAGACTGGTAGTCTAAAAATAGACTCTGCCCATATGTCTAAAAATAGAGGTCCATCTATTTTACCAACATGACCAATCATCCACAAATAGCATCCGGCAACTCATAGACCATGATCCATATGTCTAAAAATAGACTTTGCGCAAAAAATAGCCTGTGGGCACACTTAGTGAAGGCGACTTCTTTTCACTAAGCTCCATCATCTTGTTGCATTTTCAACACTCCCTCTCAACAAGATATGGATTATCTGCAACCCCTATCCTGTAACTCTAGAATGTTCTGCATGCAACACATCTACCCGGTCCACTTGCTCCAACACCACTTGGAACAAAAACACTCCCAACTGACCACTCTGTTGGGCTAGGAACATACTCTGTTGCTGAAGCTCTACCTGCTGCTGATAAGTGCTCCCTCTCTAACATCTACGCTACTGCAACATATCCATGCATCTCGCACCATTCAACACCTCTATGTGCCACGTAGCACTGTGCAAAACACTTGTGCCTCTCGCATTGCTGCAGCCTGCTAGCTATGTGCTGTCTTGGGATTCCCTGCACTGTCGCTCTCTCTGCGCTCCATCCACATCTGTCTCTACCCAATTAGTTAGTTCCTGCTACTCCACATCGGGGCTGTTGTAGCAAGGTGTCATCCAAGAGGTTAGGTACCTCAAGGATCTTGCCCCTCCTCCTTGGGACGATCACTCCATATCGCCCCACCTCCTACCTGGAGGTATGGCTGCATGTGATCCCTCTGCCCACTTGGCTCGAAGTTTTCCCTTACTGGAGGTCTCTGCATGAGTAGATGTCTCTACTCGATCTCCTCTTAGCTTCTCTAGTTGCGGCTGCTCCACAACCTCCTGAAGCTGCACCAATCGTGGCTCCTCCACCATTGTCTGAGACTTCTTGTGGCTCTGCATGTTGAGAGGTAATATACCCTCCCTCTAAACCACCAAGTCTCCATCAGTTACCTTGCTGCTCAAGGCTTTGCATGCATCTTGAACCTCAAGAGCATACAGGTTCTTGACCCGTGAACCAATCTGCTTCACCTGTCTAGTGATGATGTGTCTAAGGAAAACCTTTCCTTACTGAAGACTACATCATAGCCTCTGTCTTCCAGCATCATGATCAACACCAAGTTTCTCTTCAGTCCTGATACATACTTGACATCGGTCAAGGTAAAGCAAGATCCATGCTCCCTCTGAAAAATAACCGTGCCTACACCTGAGATCTTTACCCATTACCCATCACTATGAGTCTCTTGAGATCTTTCTCCTCAAAAGTACTGAACAAACTCTTGTCACCAGTCATGTGGAAAGAAGCTCGACTATAAAGAAACCAACCAATTCCCACCATGGATGAAACCATGCATGCGAAGAGTGTGAAATCCAACTCAAACTGTGAGGCAAGTGCCTCACCTTTATATCCTTCCCCGGATCCCTCCTTGGATTTCCTCCCTGGTATTCCACCTGATCTCCTCTTGCACAAGATCTGACCAAAGTCTCTCCCATCCTGGCAATTTCTCCCAACCATTGATAGAGTCCTGATAGGAATTCCAACTCTTCGGAAGACCAAGGATAGCCAAGCTCACCAAGTCCTCATCATCGACAGTCACCCCCACACTTCCCAGCTCATCCCGGCATTGGTGAACTTTGTGAGATACTGGGGTATATTGTCTCCATTCTCACACTTAGATGTTTTTGAGTTTATCCTTGAGCGCCATTCCACCAACTCAAAACTCAACCGCTTCTGATCTAAAATTCGTGAGAACAAAGTATTTCTCATGCAGAGATCGACTGTATGGGCATTCACTGGATATCTCACCTTCCAAAAGAAGGATGAATCCAGAGGCTACCTGGCCCGATTACAGACTCTGCCTGAAGAAATAAAATGTAATTACTTTCTGAATAATAGATCTGATGATCAATCCTCACTTTGATATCCTATAGAACTTTTTCTACAAATAAACCAACTCCGATACCATGTAGAAATTTTGAATAATATGACACTTATTCACAGAGATAATCCTGATTATACACTATTTGCGGAATCATGCATAATACATAACCTCCTCTACCATTGATCATCAATTTTGCAGAATCAGAAACATTCGCATGCACACATTGAAACATCAATCACACATATCAACACATTATGTACTGGGAAAGCATACAGCTAAAAACCCCCAACTATCTGTATATTATATTGATTGAGAACATGTAATAATACATAGTACAATACTCCTCGCAAGTACTCAATACTATCTCCACCTGTTACAAACAAACTAGCTCAGATCTGAATCAATCACAGGCTCAAATCTCCTCCACTGCTTGCCTGCCTCCACTGCACAAGCCTGCATGAGAATAGAATGAAGAAATCAGCTCCAAATTCGTATTCCCTTTGCCTATACCACGCAATCCTCATTGGCAATACTCAATCCATTGATTGTGCAAATCTCATGCATAACTATAGTCACAACTGACAACTATCTTGCCCTTTCACTCATCTCTAACACTTGTCTCCACTGAACTGTCCATGCACTGAGTTAACTGATCTATTCCTCAGTTGATTCATGAGTTAATAATTAGTGAATTAATTAATAACTAATTCACATCACTCAACACTAGTGTATTTATTAGTTAGACTAAATACAACTAGTTCAACTAAGTCAAACTCAACACAACTCCTGATCCAACTCCACAAAACTCAATCACTGAAGTCCTCCATGCAATAGCTCAAGTTAACCCACAAGAAAAGTGTGTTTCCTTCTGGCAGTTGCATGTGGCACATCCGTAGCTCGAACTGAAGTGCTGCAAGAGGATAAGATAATGTTTATAGTCCAAATATTATTAAGAGCTAATAATATTTGACTGTTCTATTTTTAGACTTGCAGTCTAAAAATAGACTCTGCCCATATGTCTAAAAATAGAGGTCCATCTATTTTTACCAACATGACCAATCATCCACAAATAGCATCCTGCAACTCATAGACCATGATCCATATGTCTAAAAATAGACTTTGCGCCAAAAATAGCGTGCGGGCACACTTAGTGAAGGCGACTTCTTTTCACTAAGCTCCATCATCTTGTTGCATTTTCAACATTAATTGCCTCATTAAAGGGTGACACATTTATAGGATAACAAATCAGTCAATCAGTCAGATGAACAATTTTAACAAAATATCTTCATGCCCATCCCTGTGATCGCTTCTGCTTCAGGTTGTAGTTTGCTCACAGTATGGCCTCCTGTGTTGCTTAGCCAACTCCCATCATTTCTTCCTTTATTGCTTGAACCATTTATCCTTCAAAGTTGGGAGTGGGCTCTATCAGTTTCATGTCGCAATACTTGAAGCATAAGACCTCTAGGCGGTACTTCGTTTTCCCTCTATATGGAGGCACCATGCTAGATCATCAAGTCTTCTCGAGCTAGCAAGTCCTTGTTCACTTCAGTTAGTGTCGACCTTGGTTTCGTGTCATAGAGGGCCTTTCTGGATCAACCCATGCCAGGTTTGAAGGCTCCGTCTTCCTTATTAAATGCCACAGTTGCTGAACCACCGTGCCTTTATTGTTCTGTACTTCCTAGCCACAGAGTTCTCATATCGGGATTTCTCAGTGAAAAGCTTTTACAAGACCAGGCCTTTAGATCCACTCCAACGCCTTTTTCTTCATATGATCGAGGCTATGACCAAGTACTTAGTCCTCGAGTGCAAAGTCAATCTAGGTCGTCTAGACATGGGGTTCGTTTATTTGATGGTGGAGAAGGGACCCCAGGATTAATGACGTCATCGGTGCCACGTGGCACCTCTTGAGTGGTGACACGTGTCACCCGGATACGCCCCCATAAGACCCCTGAAAAATGTCGAATCTACGTGCCATGTGTCCTTTGTATTGCCACGTCATGTTAACGTCAGCTGCCATGTGTATTCATTTGGACCAATGGTATTCTGCCGCGAGGCCCCCTCTGGAGGGGAGAGAAAAGGTGCACTTGCCTTTGTTTTTAACCGATTTCCTTTGTAAATCGACATTGACCCTCCCATGATGTTTTAACAATATTGGCGTATTTCCCCATAATTCCTTAAGGAAGTTTCGTTGAACCCTCTGATCATCGATTTGTAGATATCGGAGGTCTACCCCTTTGTACTACACTTTGAGATCCCACTTATCACCGATATGTTGCGCCTTGGATCTTTGACTTTTGCGATTGCCGATATCAATGATCGCTCTATCGCTTGTTTGTTGTATCCTTCCCCACTGATGCTACTAGGAAACTCTGATTGCGATTTGTGATCTGCTCCTGGACCTCTGATAAGCTCTTCTCCTTGATTAAGAGGAAACAGAACTCCTGAACTTCAACAGGCCATATCTTATGATCCATAAGTCCATTTTCTGACTTCCATATACTGTTGGAAATCTCGTTCCGAGCACTATGTAATGGAGGGGTTCTATTTTGCTTTGAGTGCTTATGTGTCTTGGAATATGGCTTCAAACTTCACTGCTCTTTGACAACTTTGACCAACTAAGAACTCATAATGCAGTGAGTGACAACATTAGCTCCAACTAGGGACAATGCCTCGCTGGCAAGGTGTTGAGAAGTTGCAGACCAATACTACTCCTTCCATTGGGCATGGAGTAATTTCTAAACAAACGATAATTATGTGAAAGTGGACTTTTCAACATAAAATGGAAATTTCTATAACAATTACAATACACACACCAGTATTTACAATGAGTGCAAGACAGGTACCTCTAGTTTTGGAAATAGAATTTGAGGAACTAACCATTTATCGGCAGTTCCAAATATTTACTATCCAGATTTTCAAGCATGTACATTTTATTTCCTCTTTCTATGCAATCCTAAAAGGGATGAATCATAAGGGATCGAAGTTTTCATGTTTGCCTTTGTCTTCCCGTCGGACGTCTTAGCAAAGAACTAAATCTCCTAGTTGAAGAGGTCGATCATTGGTCTTCTTGTCAAACAGGGATTTCATCTTTTATTGATAATTTGACAACTTGGCCCCCACCTGTTTTTTGTTCTCATGAAGCTCGACTAGCTAATTTATCCTTCATGTCAGGGCACTTGACTCTTCCTTAGCTTCTTGTAGTAACTTCACCATCGGCATTGCTAATTGGATCGGGAATACTACAACCTTACCATACACTAGCTCAAAACATGATTTCCGTGTGGATTGTTTACGAGTTACCTGGTTGGCCCATAGGGCAAATTGTAGAAATTCTCACTATAGATTAATCTGATTATGCAATGTACTAAAGAAAAATACTTAATCTACTTCTACTATCAAACTTGTGGAAGCTTAATCGATTTGAGCAAGATCAAATAGAACACATATAACAGAGAAGAAGAATTGGTCACACATAAAACACAGAAGAATACTCTGGGGAAAGCCTCAGCTAAAAACCCCACTATCTGTATTATCATACAAGGTGGAAATATCTTAGGATTACACAAAGCTTTAGCTCTCATAACTATCCAACTCTCAGTAAAATCCCTCACTGTTGCTCATGGGAAAACAAGGCTTCTCATAAACCTTCTCCTCTACCCTCCAAGCCTCCTATTTCCTTGCACTATTCCTCTGGGATGCTTCACCTTCAACCAAGTGGAACATTGCTCTTACACACTTAAAACTGCGCAACCTCAAGGAACCTTGTTACTTCTGCATGGATGAGTTTCCTCTATAGGAAAATTCCTCCAACTGATAGTACAATGTCTCTCTCTTTAATCTCAATTGGTTCTTTGTCTAAACTGACATGCATGAGTTATTTATGAGAGAATATTTAGTTATCTGGAGAACACTAGTTGTATGCATGCATGCATTAACTAATTGAACTCACAATTAGTTCCACGAACTGTTTAGAACTAATTTAACTGGACTTAACTCAGTTAGCTCAGCTAACTAATTACAACTCAAATACAACTCATCCGTATCTCCTTAATTAAGGGATAACTTCCTCAATCAAAGGGATAATTGTTGCATGACTTCACAAAGACTTCATGTTTGAATTTCTCCAACTAATTAACTCGATATGAATTGATTAATTATTTTTCAAAAAGCTGGTGAGACTAAATTCGAATTTTAATTCAAGGACAAATTAAAATTGGAATATATCTCTGAAATGCTATCTATAACAATGCTATTTATAACATTTCTATTTTTAGCATTTCTTGTTGCTATTTTCAACACTCCCTCTCAACAAGAAAGGAATTCAACTCGATCCTGATCCTGAACCTTTGGAATGTTCTACATGCAACACTTCCCTCAAGTTTTGTTGCTCCAGCAACTCTAGAAACAAAAAATATCCAACCTGAATCAGAATGATGCCTATGTCATCAAAGTCTCTGATTGATATTGCCTTTGTCGACTGAAAACTATGCACCTTTGTACTCTTCAGTATATGACTACTCTAGCCTCTATTACTTTGATATCTGATTGCATCAATCACACTGATTCCTCCTGCTGCATCCATGTTGCAGCTGGTCCTATCTCCCAGCACTGCATCCGCACTATACCTCCTCTCATCATGTTGCATCGTGCTGCCCAATGCTGCACTGCAACTCAGTTGCTGAGAAGTAAGTAACTGATCTCCCAACTAACCTCCCTGTTGGGCTAGAAACACCCTCTGATGCTGAAGCTTCCTCTGCCGCTCCATCTGCATTTGTTTCTACCCACTCAGCTAGTCCTGCTACTCCTCATCGGGGCTCCCGTAGCAAGGTATAATCAAAGAGGTTGGGTACCTCAAATATCCTACCCCTATTTCAACCTTCATGGGACTATCACTTCACATCGCCCCACCTCACACCTAGAGGTATGGCTGCATGTGATCCCTCTGCTGACTTAGCTCGAAATTTCCCCCTACTGGAGGTCTCTGCCTGAGTGGATGCCTCCACTCGATCTCCTCTTAACATCTCCAATTGTGGCTCCTCCACAATTGTCTGAGACATCTCTTGGGGTTGCATGCTGAGAGCTAATGTACTTTCCCTCTCAACCACCAAGTCTCTAAAATTGGCCTTACTCCTCAAGGCTTTGCATGCATCTTGAACCTCAAGAGCATACAAGTTCGATACCTTTGAACTGATTTGTTTCACCTGTCACGTGGTGATGTGTCTAAGGAAAACCTTTCCCTTACTGAAGACAACATCGTAGCCTTTGTCCTGCAACATCGCGATCAATACCAAGTTCTTCTTCAGTCCAGGCACATACTTCACATCTGTCAAGGTGATAAAACCTCCATTCTCTCTCTGAAAAGCATCCACGCCCACTCCCGAAACACTATACCTTTCATTGTCACCCATCTCTATGAGTATCTTGAGGTCTTTCTCCTCCAATGTACTGAATAAACTTTTATCGCCGGTCATGTGGAATGAGACTCCACTGTCAAGAAACCAACCACAACCCATCATCGATGAAACCATTTATGCGATGAGGCTGAAGTCCATCTCGAACTAAGAGGCCAATGCCTCACCTTCAGATCCTTCCAAGGATCCCTTCTTGGATTTCTTCCATGGGCAATTAGTCGCATAATGACCCATCTCATGACAATTAAAGCATCTCACTTTAGATTTGTCACCCTTATTCCCTCCATGACAAGAACTTGATTTGGGATGAGAATCCTTCTCCTTCCCTTTCCTTGCCTTACTCGCTAAGGCCAGATTTTCTTCATCCTCCTTAGATGAAGAATCATCTCGCGTGCTCCTCTTGATCTCCTCCTGCATGAGATCCGACCATAGTCATTCCTAATCTGGCAATTTCTCTCTTCCATTCACTGAGTCTTGGTAGCTATGTCAGCTCTTAGGAAGACCGAGGAGAGCAAGACTCACCATATCATCATCGACTGTCGTTATTCCTACACTTCCGAGCTCATCTTTGCAGGTGGTGAGCTTGTTCAGATATGTAGAAATCGTGTCGCCCTTTTCACACTTGATTTTCCAAAGCTTGTCCTTAAGCGCCAACTTCCTCTGGTCGATGCTATTCTGATATAGGTCCTTCAATGTCTTCCACATTGAAACAGAGTCTCCTTCCCA
The DNA here is from genome assembly GCA_000404065.3 of Pinus taeda. Classification (NCBI taxonomy): domain Eukaryota; kingdom Viridiplantae; phylum Streptophyta; class Pinopsida; order Pinales; family Pinaceae; genus Pinus; species Pinus taeda. The sequence goes on along the minus strand of APFE031614662.1, from coordinate 205,456 downwards.
TGGAGACTCGAGAAAATATGGTCTCGAACTCCCTCCAGAAGAATCCTCCTCGCTCTCGCCACACACTTCTTCCATTCCACTAATTCTTGGGCATTAGATGCTGCTGGCTTGGGGACTTCTTGATCAATGAAATCCTTCAAACCATTGTCTTCTAATACCGCTTCCATGCAATCCTTCCATGCTATGTAATTTAAGCTGCCATCCAGGGCATACTCGAGTCTCAAGCCATTGAACGCCATTGGTGAACTTTGAGATGTGATAAGAAATCAATTTTGTACCTGCAATCAAGAACTTCAGACTTCGACTTTTCCGTTCTCAATATGTTGTTCATAGCTCTGATCACCTTTGCTCTGATACCATGTAGAAATTCTCACTGTAGATTAATCTGATTATGCAATGTACTAAAGCAAAATACTTAATCTACTTATACTATCAAACTTGCAGAAGCTTAATTGATTTGAGCAAGATAAAACATAACACATATAACAAAGAAGAAGAATCAATCACATATGAAACACAGAAGAATACTCTGGGGAAAGCCTTAGCTAGAAACCCCACTATCTGTATTATCATACAAGGTGGAAATATCTCAAGATTACACAAAGCTTTAGCTCTCACAACTATCCACCTCTCAGTACAATCCCTCACTGCTGCTCATAGGCCAACAAGGCTTCTCACAAACCTTCTCCTATGCCCTCCAAGCCTCTTATTTCCTTGCGCTGTTCCTCTGGAATGATTCACCTTCAACCAAGTGGAACACTACCCTTACACACTTTAAAATTGCGCAATCCTCAAGGAACCTTGTTCCTTTTGCATGGATTAGTTTCCTTTATAGGAAAATTCCTCCAACTGATAATACAATGTCCCTGTCTTTAATCTCAACTGGGTCTTTGTCTGAACTGACATGCATGAGTTATTTATGAGAGAATATTAAGTTATCTGGAAAATTCCTCCAACTGATAGTACAATGTCTATGTCTTTAATCTCAATTGGTTCTTTGTCTAAACTGACATGCATGAGTTATTTATGAGAGAATATTCAGTTATCTGGAGAACACTAGTTGCATGCATGCATGCATTAACTAATTGAACTCACAATTAGTTCCACGAACTGTTTAGAACTAATTTAACTGGACTTAACTCAGTTAGCTCAGCTAACTAATTACAACTCAAATACAACTCATCCTTATCTCCTTAATTAAGGGATAACTTCCTCAATCAAAGGGATAATTGTTGCATGACTTCACAAAGACTTCATGTTTGAATTTCTCCAACTAATTAACTCGATATGAATTAATTAATTATTTTTCAAACAGCTGGTGAGACTAAATTCGAATTTTAATTCAAGGACAAATTAAAATTGGAATATATCTTTGAAATGCTATCTATAACAATGCTATTTATAACATTTATATTTTTAGCATTTCTTGTTGCTATTTTCAACACTCCCTCTCAACAAGAAAGGAATTCAACTCGATCCTGATCCTGAACCTTTGGAATGTTCTACATGCAACACTTCCCTCAAGTGTTGTTGCTCCAGCAACTCTAGAAACAAAAAATATCCAACCTGAATCAGAATGATGCCTCTGTCATAAAAGTCTCTGACTGATATTGCCTTTGTCGACTGAAAACTATGCACCTTTGTACTCTTCAGTATATGACTACTCTAGCCTCTATTACTTTGATATCTGATTGCATCAATCACACTGATTCCTCCTGCTGCATCCATGTTGCAGCTGGTCCTATCTCCCAGCACTGCATCCGCACTATACCTCCTCTCATCATGTTGCATCGTGCTGCCCAATGCTGCACTGCAACTCAGTTGCTGAGAAGTAAGTAACTGATCTCCCAACTGACCTCCCTGTTGGGCTAGAAACACCCTCTGATGCTGAAGCTCCCTCTGCCGCTCCATCTGCATCTGTCTCTACCCACTCAGCTAATCCTGCTACTCCTCGTCGGGGCTCCCGTAGCAAGGTATGATCAAAGAGGTTGGGTACCTCAAGTATCCTACCCTTATTTCAACCTTCATGGGACTATCACTTCACATCGCCCCACCTCACACCTAGAGGTATGGCTGCATGTGATCCCTCTGCTCACTTAGCTCAAAATTTCCCCCTACTGGAGGTCTCTGCATGAGTGGATGCCTCCACTCGGTCTCCTCTTAACATCTCCAATTCTGGCTCCTCCACAATTGTCTGAGACATCTCTTGGGGCTGCATGTTGAGAGCTAATGTACTTTCCCTCTCAACCACCAAGTCTCTAAAATTGGCCTTACTCCTCAAGGTTTTGCATGCATCTTGGACCTCAAGATCATACAAGTTCGATACCTGTGAACTTATTTGTTTCACCTGTCACATGGCGATGTAGACAACATCGTAGCCTTTGTCCTGCAACATCGCGATCAATACCAAGTTCTTCTTCAGTCCAGGCACATACTTCACATCTGTCAAGGTGATAAAAGCTCCATGCTCTCTCTGAAAAGCATCCGCGCCCACTCCCGAAACACTATACTTTTCATTGTCACCCATCTCTATGAGTATCTTAAGGTCTTTCTCCTCCAACGTACTGAATAAACTTTTATCGCCGATCATGTGGAATGAGGCTCCACTGTCAAGAAACCAACCACAACCCATCATCAATGAAACCATTTATGCGATGAGGCTGAAGTCCATCTCGAACTAAGAGGCCAATGCCTCACCTTCAGATCCTTCCAAGGATCCCTTCTTGGATTTCTTCCATGGGAAATTAGTCGCATAATGACCCATCTCATGACAATTAAAGCATCTCACTTTAGATTTGTCACCCTTCTTCCCTCCATGACAAGAACTTGATTTGGGATGAGAATCCTTCTCCTTCCATTTCCTTGTCTTACTCGCTAAGGCCAGATTTTCTTCATCCTCCTTAGATGAAGAATCATCTTGTGTGCTCCTCTTGATCTCCTCCTGCATGAGATCCGACCATAGTCATTCCTAATCTGGAAATTTCTCTCTTCCATTCACTGAGTCTTGGTAGCTATGTCAGCTCTTAGGAAGACCGAGGAGAGCAAGACTCACCGTATCATCATCGACTGTTGTTATTCCTACACTTCAAAACTCATCTCTGCAGGTGGTGAGCTTGTTCAGATATGTAGAAATCGTGTCGCCCTTTTCACACTTGATTTTCCAAAGCTTGTCCTTAAGCGCCAACTTCCTCTGGTCGATGCTATTCTGATATAGGTCCTTCAATGTCTTCCACATTGAAACAGAGTCTCCTTCCCATGGAGACTCGAGAAAATATGGTCTCGAACTCCCTCCAAAAGAATCCTCCTCGCTCTCGCCACACACTTCTTCCATTCCACTAATTCTTGGGCATTAGCTACTGCTGGCTTGGGGACTTCTTGATCAATGAAATCCTTCAAACCTTTGTCTTCTAATACCGCTTCCATGCAATCCTTCCATGTTATGTAATTTAAGCTGCCATCTAGGGCATACTCGAGTCTCAAGCCATTGAACGCCATTGGTGAACTTTGAGATGTGATAAGAAATCAATTTTGTACCTGCAATCAAGAGCTTCAAACTTCGAATTTTCCGTTCTCAATATGTTGTTCATAGCTCTGATCACCTTTGCTCTGATACCATGTAGAAATTCTCACTGTAGATTAATCTGATTATGCAATGTACTAAAGCAAAATACTTAATCTACTTCTACTATCAAACTTGCAGAAGCTTAATTGATTTGAGCAAGATCAAACAGAACACATATAACAAAGAAGAAGAATTAATCACACATGAAACACAGAAGAATACTCTGGGAAAAGCCTTAGCTAGAAACCCCACTATCTGTATTATCATACAAGGTGGAAATATCTCAGGATTACACAAAGCTTTAGCTCTCACAACTATCCACCTCTCAGTACAATACCTCACTGCTGCTCATAGGCCAACAAGGCTTCTCACAAACCTTCTCCTATGCCCTCCAAGCCTCTTATTTCCTTGCGTTGTTCCTCTGGAATGATTCACCTTCAACCAAGTGGAACACTGCTCTTACACACTGTAAAACTGTGCAATCCTCAAGGAACCTTGTTCCTTTTGCATGGATGAGTTTCCTTTATAGGAAATTTCCTCCAACTGATAATACAATGTCCCTGTCTTTAATCTCATCTGGGTCTTTGTCTGAACTGACATGCATGAGTTATTTATGAGAGAATATTCAGTTATCTAGAGAACACTAGTTGCATGCATGCATGCATTAACTAACTGAACTCACAATTAGCTCCAAAAACTGTTTGGAACTAATTTAACTGGACTTAACTCAGTTAACTGAGCTAACTAATTACAACTCAAATACAACTCATCCTTATCTCCTTAATTAAGGGATAACTTCCTAAATCAAAGGGATAACTATTGCATGATTTCAAAAAGACTTCATGTTTGAATTTCTCCAACTAATTAACTCAAGATGAATTAATTAATTATTTTTCAAACAGCTAGTGAGACTAAAGTTGAATTTTAATTCTCAATTTTAATTCAAGGACAAATTAAAATTGGAATATATCCTGAAATGATATCTATAGAAATGTTACTTATAGCATTTATATTTTTAACATTTCTTGTTGCTATTTTCAACACTCCCTCTCAACAAGAAAGGAATTCAACTCGATCCCGATCCTGAACCTTTGGAATGTTCTGCACACAACACTTCCCTCAAGTGTTGTTGCTCCAACAACTCTAGAAACAAGAAATATCCAACCTGAATCAGAATGATGCCTCTGTCATCAAAGTCTCTGACTGTTATTGCCTCTGTCGACTGAAAACTATGCACCTCTGTGCTCTTCAGTATCTATGCACCTATGTGCGATGAGGGTGAAGTCCATCTCGAACTGAGAGGCCAATGCCTCACCTTCAGATCTTTCCGAGGATCCCTTCTTGGACTTCTTCGATGGGAAATTAGTCACATAATGACCCATCTCATGACAATTAAAGCATATCGCTTTAGAGTTGTCACTCTTCTTCCCTCCATGAGAAGAACTCAATTTGGGATGAGAATCCTTCTCCTTCCCTTTCCTTGCCTTACTCGCTAAGGCCATATTTTCTTCATCTGATCTGAATTGGATCCATAAAGAATGATTAAACAGAGTTGTGGTTGTACCAGGACGGGACAGACTTCAAAGGATTTAAAACAGTGATCAAGAACGCCTCTAGACTAGTGGCAATGGCAGCCAGGGTGGAACGACAAGGACCTTGGTCAAAGCGCGCTGACCAAGTCCCATGGAGAATGCACGGGAGGCAAAATTAGCCCCTGGGAGGCCCAGATCGGGAAACAGAGGTAGTTTTTGGTGTGCGAAAAACCTCAAATTGGAGAAGCCCCGAGTGCTTGGTCGCATGAGAGCCGGGAAAACCATGGGATAAAAGGCTAAGAGCTAACGACAGGACCCGCTCCAAAACCGGTGGTATTGATCGGGCGCGTCCATGGGTGGTAAGCAGTTTTGATGGAAAAGGAGTGATTCCACTCAGCACCCGATGCGTGGCAGGCAGAGGAGAGAGAAAACCGCCGCTCATCGTGTGTTAACAGTCGAGCTAGTCAACCGTACGGGACGAGAAAATGGCATCGGATTTGGTGGCTCAAGATCTAATGGCTAAGATCGCGCCCGATGGAGAAGACGGAATTGACGAGGGAATAAGCCGTGATTTAGAAGAATTTGAAGTTCGAATTAACTGCCACGGTGGCAAATAAATCATTCCATATAAATGAAGAAATGAACCGACGAGGCAAGCTGACACAGTTCGCAGGAGGATAAGTGGCCATCCCTGTGAGTCTGATGATGACGCCAAGAAAAGGGAACTCTAAGCGCAGTTGCAAGTAGGCAAATTGACGGAGGTGGAAGAGGAAACGAACTGCCATGAGCTCAAATGATTTTAAGCCATGAACAGAGAACATAAAAGACACGAAGAGAGAGTCGGGAACTGAAAGACGGAACACTGAAGACAGAAGATAGAAAAGAGAAGAACCAATGAAGCAAAAAGCAGAAAGAAGGCAGAGGGCCAAGCTGATCGAAGGCAGCGTCAAGCACCCGAGAGATTGAGAGATTCAAGCCATCCCTGAAAGGATCTATCAAACCAGAGAGGTCAAAGAGCTAGCAAGGAAAAGAGTCTGTGTACTCTAGTGGCTTGAGGAATCCAAGAACCACCCTGCCAAGCCAATCTGTTTCAGGAGACTCATATTGAGCTCCTTCATTGTAATTCTTTGCTTCAAGACAAAATAAAAGAAGGCCACCACTGAGAGCTGGATTGGAGATGTAGCCCTGGAGGATAGGGTGAACTCCTTCTTAAATTCTTGTGTTCTTGTATTTGCTTACTGTGTTTCTCTGTTGTTTTCCATTTCAAGTGTCTGTGTATTTGCAATCTGATTGATCTGTTGCTTAAATAACATAGACACACACACCAACATATGAGTATGTAATACCTTCATTTAATAAATCTTTAACTGAGGTCACTCGTAGGGTGATTATCAGATCAAGTGGTATCAAAGCTCTAGGCTGTAAGGTTAGACAAGCTTGTGTTGGTTTAGCTGTTGAATGCTCACTAGATCAAAGCTCAAGTTAGGAGAAGGAGAGTTGGTCAAAAATAATCCTAAAATTGGGAGAGTCTATCCTTGGAAGACAATGTCAGAGGAAGGTTCTATGGGGCCAGACCCTCAATTCATAGAGAGTTTCCTAGCTATAAAGTCTATGGTAGAAGAAACGTATAGGGACTTTAGAAAGCATAAGGATGAAGATTCATCAGGTTCTAAACAAGATAAAGAAGAAGATGATTCTCATTCCCATGACCACTCAAAAGGAAAAGGGAAAGAGGAAAGCTTTCTCACACCTCCTAATAGCCCTATGCATAATAAGAAAGCATCTTTGATTAAGCTCGATGTTAAATTCTATTTTCCTATATATGATGGAGATCTAAATGCTGAAAAGTTGGACAATTGGATTAGACAAATTGATGTGTATTGCAGAGTGCAAAACATCGACTAAGACAAGAGCAAAATTCAACTAGCAAGCCTACGCCTAGGAGGCACTGCCTTGGTTTGGTGGGAAGGCAAGACCCAAGCTGACATGAAAAGACATGGGAAGATTATCTCTGTCTAGAGTGACTTTGTTTCTGCAATCAAGAAGCAGTTCTATCCATTGGCCTACATGCAACAAGCCATGATGAGTTGGCAAACTCTTCGGTAGTTGAAAGTGAAAAGTGTGCAAGGGTATACTCAAGAATTTAAAAAGAGAGCATTGATGTTGGGTATCTCATTAGACTCACCAGGGACTCTTTTGAAGTACATTGGTGGTCTACACAACTACATGAGGCATACCATCCTCATGTTTAATCCCACTAGTATAGATGAGGTATCTGTACAAGCCACTCATTTAGAAGCTAGAGGAAAGAATTGAAATCCAGAAGTTGGGGGACCATCCCAACCCACTGTAAGCAAGAGCAAGGAGAAAAGAAAGCAGAAGTGGAAATCAAGGAAGGCTAACACTGCACAGAAAAACAAAGCTTCATGCACTCACTGTAAAAAGGAGGGTCATGATGATAAGCACTGTTGGATTCTGCATCCAGAGCTGAGACCTAAGAATTCCGAGGGCAAGAAGAAGAAGACTACTGCAGCTATTCAGAAAGATTTGGGGTCAGACTCGGGAGATGAAACAATCATTGCAGCCACAGGTATAAAAGGTAAGAATTCTGAAGCATCTACTAGGAATTCTTCTCAAACTATTATTGATAGAGAAAAAGACATGAGCTTTTTCATATTCGAGTTATTTCCAAACATCAAAAGGTTGATACTTTGTTTGATAGTGGCTCACAAGTAAATTTGATTTATGAAACAATTGTAAAGAAATTGGGATTAACAAGTACACCTCACAAGAAACCATACCCATTAGGATGGTTGAATGATAAAGCACAACTACAAGTGACTAGACAGTGCAAACTCAAGTTTTCTTTTGGGTCAGCATTTGTACATGAGGTTGAGTTAGACATAATTCCTTTGGATATATGTGGAATTGTTTTAGGAATTCCTTACTTGTATGATAGAAACGCTATTTTCTATAGAGCTGAGAACAAGTATCTACTTGTCAAAAATGGAATCGAATACTTTGTAAGAACTCATAAGCTCAAGAATAATTATACTCTCATAAACTCAGGGCAAATGAAAAGAATGATAAATTCATGCAAACAATTCTTATTGATGGTTGTAAAGGAAAAGAAACCTGATAAAACCAATGTATTTGAGGGCTGTAATGCTAAACAGCAAGCTGATTTAGAAAAGGTTGTTTCAGAGTATGATATCTTGTTTCAAGAACCTAAAGGTCTACCACCCAAAAAGGAAATAATACATGATATTATTTTGCAGCAAGATGCTCCTTTGTCTAACATTGGAATGTACAGGTTGTTTGCTTTAGAGAATGCTGAAATCAAGAAGCAGTTGCAGGAGTTGCTCGAGAAGGGGTTAATCAGGCCTAGCATGTCACCATGTGGGTCACCAATCGTTTTGGTGAGAATGAAAGATGGCTCATGGAGAATGTGCACTGATTACTGAGCACTCAATAAGATAACAATACAAAATCCTTATCCCCTTCCCCGTATAGATGATCTTTTAGATCAATTGAAAGAAGCTGTTTATTTCACCAAGCTAGATTTTCACAGTGGATATCATCAGGTCAGAGTTGCAGAACAAGATGCATGGAAGACTGCTTTCAAAACAAAGCATGGATTGTATGAGTGGCTGGTTATGCCTTTTGGCTTGACCAATGCCCTTGTTACTTTCATGAGATTAATGAATGATGTACTCAGGCCTTTCCTTGATGATTTTGTTATTGTGTATCTGGATGACATTCTGAATTTTAGTAAAACGTGGGAAGAACACTTAAAGCATGTTAAGCAGACATTAGATGTTTTGAAAAGAGAAAAACTTTATGTTAAACTTTCAAAGTGTGAATTTGGCAAAACAACTCTAAATTATTTGGGTAATATAGTAGGGGGTGGTGAATTGAAAATAGATCCCTCTAAAGTGGTAGTCATTGTAAACTGGCCTAAACCCAACTTTGCTACAGAAGTGAGAAGCTTCTTAGGAGTAGCACAATATTGGAGGAAGTTCATTTCTAACTTTTCCTCAATTGCAGCTCCCTTACATGCTTTGACAGGATTGAACAAGGTGTTTTAGTGGGGAGACAAACATCAGAAAGCCTTAGACACCTTGAAATAAAAGATTAGCACAACACCTGTACTAGCACTGCCTGATCTACAAAGACCGTTTGAGATCCAAACAGATGCCAGTGACTATGTCATGGGAGCAGTGTTGACACAGCATGGTAAACCCATATGTTATCATTCTGAGACTTTTAATCCTGCAATAGTTAACTCCCCTACATATGATAAAGAATTGTATGCATTAGTTCAGAGTGTGAAAAAGTGGAAACATTACTTAATGGGCAAAGAGATAGTAATACATACTGATCATCAACCACTTATCTACACTCCCAAACTAAGTTGCAGCAATCAAGACACTACAAATGGATGGGTTTTCTACAACAGTTTCATTTAGTCATCAGATATAAAAAGGGCATACATAACAAAGTTGTAAACATGTTATCTAGACCCATTATAAATGCATCTACTATACTTAAGCATAATTCTATACTACATGAAAGCTACATTGAACAATATGCTCAAGATATAAACTTTAAAGATGTATATGCAACCTTCAGTCGAGGCAAGAGTGTAGAAGAATTGGATTATCATTTGAAGGGTTGACTCTTATATCATTGTGGGAAACTCTGCATTCCACAAATTGGGAGAGTAAAGATAGTCAGAGAAGCACACACTTCTTTGGTATCAGGTCACTTTGGGGTAAGTAAAATAGTTGCACAGTTGCAAATATTTTGCTATTGGCCGAAAATGAATGAGACAATTTCTAGATATGTAAGAGGGTGTACTATGTGTGCTAAAAGCAAGCCCAACAATAGAAAACTAGGCTTGTACACTCCATTACCAATTCCTTCTCACCCTTGAGAAAGTGTTTCCATGGATTTTGTTGGAGGACTGCCTAAATCTAGGAGAGGTCATGATTATCTATATGTGGTACTGGATAGGCAAAATGTGTATTTTGACACCTTGTAATAAACAGATTAGAGCTGAACAAACTGCAAAACTGTTCTTTGAACATGTATGGGTTCATTTTGGATTACCCTCTTCTATTGTATCTGATTGAGACACCCGATTTGTGGGGAAGTTTTGGTCAAGTTTGTGGGAGATGATGGACACCCAACTGAAGAAAAGCACAACTTTTCATCCGCAAACCAATGGCCAGACAAAAGTAGTTAACAGGACAGTGATCCAGTTACTTAGAGGATATTGCAAACAACATCCTAAGCTTTGGGATGAACATTTGTGTTATGTGCAACATGCTTACAACAGAGCAAAACAGTCTTCTACACAAAGATCTCCTTTTGAAACTTGTTTTGGTTTCATACCAAGGTCTCCTTTGGATTTTGTCTTTGGTAAAGATACCACAGTTGATGGACACAATGATGTGGACAAGACAACTAGGTTCATTGAACAGATCCAGGAGATCCACCAGGAAGTACAGGAACAGCTGGAAAAGAGCCATGTCAAATACAAGGCAAGGCATGACAAGCATCGGATGGAGCATAGCTTTCAAGTTGGAGACTAGGTCTGGCTGTATATCAGCAAGGATAGGATGCAAGGTGAAGGTAAAAAGCTAAAGCCTATTAGGTATGGACCTTTTAGGATAGTTGAGAAGATTGGTGAAAATGCTTTTCGCCTTGATCTACCAGCTTACATGCACATCTACTCAGTTGTAAATGCAGATTGCTTGAGATTGTTTGAACCTTAAATGATTGAGGTTCCTTAAGAGCAAAGTCAATTGTCTTCTATTGATGACCTACTACCTGAATATCTGAATGAATTGCAGGAAGACACAGTCTTGGATAGGAAGGTGAGGACGACGCACAGAGGAGATGTTGAGTACCTTAGAATTGGACTCAAAGGTTTGAAGCCGAGCAGTGCCAAGTGGATTGAGATTAGGCAAGTGAGACAGCAGTACCCTCACTTAGTTGATGCTTGAAAGAAAACCAACTTTTGGTGGTCCAAAAGCTTTTCAGTGGGAAGGCCGTGATCTGAATTGGATCCATAAAGAATGATTAAACAGAGCCATGGCTATACCAGGATGGGACAGACTTCAAAGGATTTAAAATAGCGATCAAGAACACCTCTAGACCAATGGCAATGGCAGCCATCGTGGAACGACGAGGACCTCGGTCAAAGCGCACTGACCGAGGCCCATGGAGACTGCGCGGGAGGCAAAATTAGCCCCTGGGAGGTCCGGATCAGGAAACAGAGGCAGTTTTTGATGCGCGATTAGGTGAAAACCTCAAATTGGAGAAGCCCCGAGTGCTCGGTCACATGAGACCCGAGAAAACTGTGGGATAAAAGGCTAAGAGCTAACGACGGGACCCACTCCAAAACCGACGGTATTAATCGGGGGCCTCCATGGGTGGTAAGAAGTTTTGATGGAAAAGGAGCGATTCCACTCAGCGCCTGACACGTGGCAGGCAGAGGAGAGAGAAAACCACTGCTCATCGCGTGTTAACAGTCGAGCTAGTCAACCGCGCGGGACAAGCGAATGGCGTTGGATCTGGGGGCTCCAAATCTAACGGCTGAGATTGCACTCGATGGAGAAGATGGAATTGATGAGGGAATAAGTCGCGATTTAGAAGAATTTGAAGTCCGAATTGACTGCCACGGTGGCAAATGAATCATTCCATGACGTAACTGAAGAAACAAACCGACGAGGCAAGTTAGCGCAGTTCGTAGGAGGACAAGTGGTCATCCCTGTGAGTCTGATGATGACGCCGAGAACAGGGAACTCCAAGCGCAGTTGCAAGCAGGCGAATCGATGGAAGTGGAAGAGGAAATGAATCGCCATGAGCTCGAATGGTTTTAAGCCATGAACAAAGAACATAAAAGACACAGAGAGCGAGTCGGGAACCGAAAGACGAAACACCGAAGATAGAAGACAGAGAAGAGAAGAACCAATGAAGAAAAAAGCAGAAAGAAGATAGAGGGTCGAGCTGACTGAAGGCAGCATCGAGCACCCAAGAGCTTGAGAGATTCAACCCATCCCTGAGAGGATCTGTCAGACCAGAGAGGTCAAAGAGATGGCAAGGAAAAGATTTTGTGTACTCCAGTGGCTTGGGAATCCAAGAACCACCTTGCCAAGCCAATCTGTTTAGGAGACTCATATTGAGCTCCTTCATTGTAATTCTCTGCTTCAAGACACAATAAAAGAAGGCCACCATTGAGAGCTGGACCAGAGATGTAGCCCTGGAGGATAAGGTGAACTCCTTATTAAATTCTTGTGTTCTTGTACTTGCTTACTATGTTTCTCTGCTGTTTTCCATTTCAAGTGTCTGTGTATTTGCAATCTGATCGATCTGTTGCTTAAATAACATAGACACACACACCAACATATGAGTCTGTAATACCTTCGTTTAATAAATATTTAACTGAGGTCACTCATAGGGTGATTATCAAATCATCATCCTCCTTGGATGAAGAACCAACTCATGTGCTCTTCTTAGTCTCCTCCTGCATGAGATCCGACCACAGTCATTCCCAATTTGGTAGTTTCTCTCTTCCATTCACTGAGTACTGGTAGCTATGCCAGCTCTTAGGAAGACCGAGGAGAGAAAGACTCACCATATCATCATCGAATGTCATTATTCCTACACTTCCAAGCTCATCTCTGCAGGTGGGGAGCTTGTTCAGATATGTACAAATCGTGTTGCCATGTGTATTCATTTGGACCAATGGTATTCTGCCACGTGGCCCCCTGGAGGAGAGAGGCGCACCTGCCTCTGGTTTTGCAACTGATTTCCTTTGTAAATCAGCATTGTCCCTCCCCTGATGTTTTATCACTAACAACGTATTTCCCCACAATTACTTAAGGATGTTCCGTTGGACCCGCTGATCACCGATTTGCCGATATTAGAGGTTTGCTCCTTTGTACCGCACTTTGAGACCTTGCCGATCGCTGATATGACGATATGTTGTGCCTTGGATCTTTTACTTTTGGGATCACTGATATTGGAGACCACTTTATCACAGGTTTGTTGTGTCCTTCCCCACTGCTACTGCTAGGAAACTACGATTGAGATTTGCAATCTACTCCCAGACCTTCGATAAGCTCTTCTTCTTCATTTCGGAGGCAACAGAACCCCTGAACTTCAACAGGCCATCCAGAAGTCAATTTTCGGACTTCCATATACTGTTGGAAAGCTCGTTCTATGCACTATGCAATGGAAAGGGTCCGATTTGGCTTTGAGTGATTCTTTGGCCTGGAATATGGCTTCAAAATTAACTTCTCTTTGAAAACTTTGATCAATTGAGAACTCATAATGCAATGAGTGACAACAAGAGGTTTGTATTGATGAGTGATCATTGTGGATTGCGATATCTATTTGACCAACGAAATCTAAATGCCATACAAGCTAGATGGTTGGCCATAATTAGTGAGTTCGACTTTGAGATTAGGCATATTAAAGGTAAAGAGAGAGAGTTGCATATGCTCTTAGCAGTTGGTTATAGGTAAATCATTCAAAAACTATGAGTTTGACTTTGAGATCAGGCACATTAAAGGTAAAGAGAATAGGATTGTAGATTCTCTTAGCAGGTGGTTATAAGTAAATCACACAAAAACTATGAGTTCTTATGGGACAAATTTATAGGATCATATCTTATATGCATGACAATAAGATGATAAGTATACGAAGCTTATGCACAGGTTACAACAGGGTATAGGTGATCAGGATAGGGATCATCGTCTCACAAGAGATGACTTGATTAGATTTAGGGACAAGATCTATGTGCCAGATAGCAGTGAGCTCAAGAAGCTTATCTTGAGAGAATTTCATGCTAAGTCATATTCAGGTCATCTGGTATACCAGAAGACGTTGACAACAACGAAGAATTTTCATTATTGGTCGAATATGAAGAAGGAAGTGGAAGAGTTTGGATTTTTAGCAGGTAAAATTAGAGTGTAAGAATCTAGGTGGATTACTTCAGCCTGTCTCGATTCCAAAGTGGAAATGGAAGGTCATTTCCATGGAATTTATTATAGGTTTGTCGAGGACATCTAGACAATATGATTCCATCATGGTTGTGGTGGAAAAGTTGAAAAAGGTAGCGCATTTCATTCTAGTGAAGACGATGTATTCAACTGATGATGTAGCAGAGATCTTCATCAGAGATGTAGTGAGGTTGCATTGGTGTACCAAAAAAATTGTGTCAGACAGGGATGCCAAGTTCACTTCTAGATTCTGGCAAGAGTTATTTGAAGGTTTGGGTACAGAGTTGGCTTTCACAACTTATCATCCCCAGACAGATGGACAAACAAAGAGGGTCAATATGATATTGGAGGATATGTTGAGGATGTATGTGATGCATCAATATCGGAAGTGGGAAGAGTATCTTCCACTAGTTGCGTTTTCTTATAGATACCAAGAATATATAAGGATGAGTGTGTTTGAGGTATTGCATGGACGAAGTTTTAATACTCCCATCAGTTGGATTGATCCAATTAACGGGGTGTTGATTGGACTAGACATGTTGACAGAGATGGAATAGGAATTGCAGGTAATCAAGAATAATTTAAAGGCAGAACATGATAGAAAAAAGAGTTATGTAGATCATAACAGTCTATTTAAAGAGTTTCAGGTTAGCAGACATGTGTACTTGTGCATCAAGCCCAATAAGAACTCCTTGAGGACTAGATCATGTGCCAAGTTGGCACCTCATTTTTGTGGACCTTTCAAGATTCCTAAAAGGATTGGACCCCTAGCCTATTGAATTTCATTGCCTCTGAAAATGAAATTCCATGATGTTTTCCATGTGTCATTGCTTAAGAAGTATGTTAAAGAAGTTGAACATGTGATTGACTGGTCTGTATTATAGGTGGAACTAGAAGGTGAATTCTAGTTGGAACCTCAGTGCATTTTGCAAAGAAAGATGCTCATGCTCTGGAACCGAGCATTCGAGCAGGTTAAAGTGCAATGGAAGCACCTTGGGCCCGATGAAGCTACATGGTAGATGGCGAATCAAATGTAGGTTATATATCCTTCTCTATTAATTGGTCGAGCGAATGTTTTTGGCATATGTTTTGGTATATGTATATGTGTACATAGATGTAAATAATGCCATGAGTTCTGTTATAAAGCTCCAATAAGCAGTATGGGTGTCATGTCATTATGGTTTTCATGATGTTATGTTTCTCATGTTGGTTTGCATCTCTGCAGGATGATCACTGTAAATACTGCATTGAGCTATGTTATAAAGCTCCATGGGATATATGTTTTGCTTTTCAGCAATCTTACTGGTTGTAGGTGTCATTGAACACTGAGGACGGTGTTCTGCCAAGTGGGAGAGTTTTGTTAGAAAATATGTGTAATAAAGTTAATAAAGGAAAAAAATAATAACCATGGTCATGGGGCACATATTCCAAGCTGAATGTTGGGAAAAAATATAGTGATGGGGATCACTTGTGATTAATTAATGGCTGTGGAAATTGGAAAAGGCAATGTCAAAGGCTTTGGAAATGCAAAGTGGCATTAATTAGCATTTTATTTATGAAAATAATGAAAATCGGGTGAAAAGGGAGGTGAAAGATCACATGTTGCACGTGAGGAGGAAAATGAAGGAAAATAATGGAAAATTGAAGAAATTAGAGGCCTCATTAATAAAAAGGCTTCTGAGGATCAGTTGACAGAGTTTTGTTAGTTTAGTTTTGGAGCTCTCATCTTCTACTCTCTCTCATACTCCCAGAAACTTAGAGTTTTATTGGAGCATTCTTGGAGGAGTGTGGCATACTTGGTATTTGGAGAAAGAAGACAAATAGAGAACAGGAAAGCACAAGAGGACATCAAGATCAACAACCACAAGAAGTTTTGCTTGCAAGTACCGAGTTGCATGTATGGTTTCCTTGCTAGTTTTGGTATGCATGGCACATGGATGTGGTTTCTTGGTCATGATTTGTCATTGGATGGAGGATTTCCTAGATAGCCATGGTTTTGTTTTTGTTTTGTTTTTTTGTTTTTTGTTTTTCACGTTTCTTATGGCTATGGGTTGAGTTACTAGTTCCCAGAAGCCTTGGTTGGACAAACACTCTGGAAGCCTTGTAACAACTTGGGTTGAGTTACTAGTCTTGGAAGCCTTGGTTGGACAAACTCTTTGGAAGCCCTTGATGGGTTGAGTTATTAGTCCTGGAATCCTTGGTTGGACAAATGCTCTAGAAGCCCGATAATAGCTGTGGGTTGAGTTATTAGTCCCGGAAGCCTTGTTTGGAACAAACGCTTTAGAGCCCTAGACAACTTGGGTAGATACAATTCTGGTGATGGTTAGTGATGTATGACTGTGAGGTGGAATCACTGGTTGAGGGTTTAGGTGGTTTGGCCTCTAGAAGCCCCGATTTTGTTTTGTTTGATTTGTTTCATGAGATCCCACATTCATGCTTGGAATATGGCACGGGAGTGATTGGGTGAAAGAGAGATTTGGTTTAGCCAATCTATGGTCGGGTGGTACATGGAAGTCCCAGACTTGATTACATTTTGCATATGTTAATAAGAGATTATTTCCTCTTGTATTGATGGGTAAATATACTTCTTCATATGTAGTTTTTATGGTTGTTATACCTTCGTTAATTTTGTTAAATATATGATGGTTATGAGGATGTTTTACGACAAACTTGATGTATGGCTCTCATCATGTTTTGATTTACAAATGAATGAACAATAAATATATGACCTAATAGATGATAATGCAGCTATTGTGAGAAGGCATCACTGTTTCCTTATGAATCTCAAATAAGTATGAGACCCTTATGCTCATATTTGTTGTTATGACCTGTAGATTGGATATTTGTGATATGTTTGATGAAATTCCTGTCATGGCTAGTGGTTATCCATTCAAATCATTGATCAAATGTTTGAATTAGTAATATTGTTTCAATGTTATTTATCATTTCTGAAAGTTTCATGAAGTTTTGGGCAGTGGCTTGAGTCCTGACCCTGAAAATGTGGCACAAAATCTGGGGTCATTGACTTAGAACTAGCTGAAAAAGTCTACAGTTGTTGGCATGCCCTTGCTGTGGGAGTGACTATAAGGCACCATTCACATGCATGGCTTGTCATGGGAGCGATTGAGAATCAAGATCAATGAAATGTCAAATTGTCTCAAGAGTTTGTCACTTGGAAGGGTTGGTTGGCTCCTGAAGGTTTTGTAGCATATGTTGAAGGTCATAATGGTTTGCTTTGTCGATTCCACTTCCCTAATTGTACATGAGGAGTTGAGTCACATCATAATGGCCTCTCATCACATGTTTACCTCGACGAACAGGTTAACTTGGGTAAATGTGGGAGTAGAGTGGTTACATATTTTCCCTTAATGTACTTGATCTCGAAGTAAAACTCACTGGTCATGGCCAACCATCTAGCTTGCCTAACATTCAGATTTAGTTCCTCAAACAAGTATCTCAATCCATTGTGATCACTCATCAATACAACCCTCTTGCAAAAAAGATAGTGCTTCCACATCTTTAAGTTATGGATGACCCCTGCCAACTCAAGATCATGTGTAACAGAATTATGCTCATGCTCATTCGATTTCCTTGACTCATAACATACCACCTGTCCCTCTTGCATCAAGACTCCACCAAGTCCTCTCTTGCAAGCATTTGTACACATTACAAACTCTTTATCTCGGTCTGCAATCTTTAGAACTAAATCATTTGTCAACTATTTCAACTGCTCAAAACTTGTTTCACATTCCTCTATCCATTCAAATTTATTTCCTTTCCTCTGCAATGATGTAATAGGATAGGAAACCTAGGATAAGTTCTCGATGAACTTCCTGTAGTAACCTACTAACCCCATCAATGACCTTACCTCATCCACATTCCTAGGAGCTTCCCATTCCATGATAGCCCTTATCTTTTATGGATCCACTGCAATGCCTTCCTTGGAGACAACATGTCCCAAGTAATGCACCTCTGTCTAAAAGAAACTACATTTTCTAAGCTTGACATACAACTGATGCTCTCTTAGCAACCTCAACACTGCTGCTAAATGTTTGGCACGCTCTTCCTCGTTCTTATAATATATCAATATATCATCAATGAACACAATCGAAAACTTGTCCAGATAAGGATGCAACACTTTATTCATCCAGCACATAAAATTAATTGGAGCATTAGTTAAACCAAAAGGAACTACAACAAACTCATAATATCCATACCTAGTATGGAGAGGTGTCTTGTAGATGTCCTCTTCTTTAATGTGTACCTGATGGTACCTTGAGCTCAAATCAATCTTCGAGAACATCGCTACTCCCTTCAACTGGTCAAACAGATCATTGACCCTCCGCAATAGATACATGTTCTTGATGGTCACCTTGTTCAATTGATTTTAGTCAATGCACAATCTAAGAGTACCATCCTTCTTCTTCATAAACAACACTAGTGCACCCCATAACAATACACTTGTCCTAATGTATCCTTTGTCAAGCATTTCCTTTAGTTGCAACTTCAATTCCACCAACTCTGGTGTGCTCATTTTGTATTGTGTCTTTGATGTTGGTGTTGCCCCTGGTACGAACTCAATATAAAAGTCCATTTCCCTGCAAATTAGTAACTCTGAAATATCTGTTGGTAACACATCCTGAAACTTCTGTAAGATCGGGTACATCTCCAAAACTTTTGCATCCTAAACATCCTTACCTTTATCACTAGAAATATGCACTACAAACAACACACACCCTTTCCTATGACTGCACTTTGCCTGTATAGTTGTAACCATTCTAACTGATGTTTCCTTCTTCTTACCTTGCAAGATCCTCAATTCTCCATTGTCATCCAAGCACTCAATATCCTTGTCATAACAATCCACCTTGGTCCTATGGAGATACAACCAGTCCATACCCAACAACATATTGTATGATCCCAATAGAAGCACATTCAAGTGTGCTGATGTAGGCATACCATTCAACTCAAATGCATAAGCTCTTACCCAATGATGAACTCTTTTCTTTGTACCTGTAGCCAATTGTGCTAACCTATATTTTGCATGTACTTATTTATTCAAACCACACTTATCCACCAGGTAAGGATGAACATAACTATAATGAGATACAGGATCAATCAAAATAGAAACAACTTATCAAAAAGCTTACTGTCCATCTCAATAATAGATGCCTGGTGAGCTAACTGCCTGTTATCCAATGTTTCATAGATTCAAGGAATGCTCTGTCCAACATCCCCAACTATCTACGCTTCCTATGCACTATATATCTGAGGCCTACCACCCTGACATGATGGAAAATCCTTCTTGAGAGGTTGCTTGCCACATATCCAACATTACAATTGTCTCTTACCATCACCTTTATTCTGCTACCCTTCAGGTTGTGACCCATGCCTTCTATCCAACTACATTAAACTTCTTGTAAGGAAATGCATTCTATTTCTCACCTGCATCCCGAGGTCCCGTTCGCTTCGGTGGCCACTTTCCCTTATCTTTTTCTTTCCCTTTCCAACCTTTATGAGATTTTTTCTCACACTTTGATTTCTCATAACATTGTTTCAACTCTATGATGGCTTCCTCCAACGATCTAGGCTCATCAAACTCAATCATGTCTTTGAACGCTACCAACATCCCACTGGTAAATCTCTGAATCTTCGCTTTCTCTTCCTTCAAATAAGGCACATACCTGAACAAGTCCAAGAATTTTCTAGTATACTCATCATCGGTCATAAACCCCATCTTCAACTCATTGAACTCCTTCACCTTGTCATCATAATATCTCTCTGATAGATACTTCCTCCTAAAAAGTATTTCAATCTCCCTCCAAGTGAATTCCTCTTCCTGAATTCCTTTGACATTCTTCATGTCTTCGCACCAAATATTTGCTTTAACTTTAAGACTGAACGTAGCTATTTTGGCCTTCATGTTCTCTAAGTAATCATGCAATCTGTGGAACTTATTCATTCCACGCAACCAAGCTTCTGCATCATGTGACTTCTTCATTTCTTCATCAAATGTAGGTGGCTTGGATTTCTTGAACTCATCTGGAAAATATCCCATGCCACTCCTCCTGTATAGATGATGGTGATGATGACCATCACATCTGTCTAAACCAGAACTAGAATAATACCCATGTCCACTGCGTCTCCTGTCAGGTGTATCCAAGAATCTGCCATCCCTGATGGTATTGTCCATGTCTGACCTGTGCCCACCATGAGATCTACTAGCATAGGCTCCATTAGTCTTGTCCTCATGTCCATGACTAATTTAGAGTGGTCCTTGACTCTACAAGTCCGAGAAGCTCTGAAGAATAATTGCAATAACCTTTGCTTGTTTCTCCTGTGCCCTAGAAAGTCTCTCTTGTGACTGAATTATCCTGTTATTATCCAATTTACTACTTATTTCTTTTCAAACTTCTCAAAGTGTCTGCTATTTGAGGGGATTACTCATCACCGTGTTGCTCGTATGACCTTTAGGGAGAGTCTCGTGAACTATAGTCTATTGTCTTCTTAGTCATTTTTTATCTTCTTCCTGCAAGTATACCATGTCAGTTAAACAAAAATGTAAACATAATCAACATACCTCAATATAGTTCAGGGGAGGATATATCATCTGCAAAATCAACCAAATTAGCACAATACATGTATAAACATAATTATAGCAGTATATAAACATCATCTCAATCATCATCCAGTTATCATGCATGACCATACCAACTGCATACCATGAGGCCATGCACAACAACTATAACCATGATAATGCATGCACACATCCACATAAACAACAAACATACACAACAAATGCATATTCAACCAACACGCATTCACGACAAACACATCTAAACAACAATACCTTCAACTTCTATTTGATGACACAACTGTAACAATGACCACCACCATGCATACATAACAAGCACATATACAACCTACATGCATGCATTACAAACACATTCCACCCATCCAATCCAAGGGGTGAACCATGTTCTGATACCACTCTGTGGTATCAGATATCACCCAAAGAGAATGAAAACCAGACACCACCCAAAGATAATGGAATATGCTCTGATACTACTCTATAACGCCCTCATCCCAAATTTACCCAAGCTAACCAGTCCATCGGGGTAAACATGTGACGAAGAGTTCCTATGATATGATTCAACTCCCCATGTACAATTAAGGAAGTGTAATCAACACACCAAAACCAAACTAACCTTTCTCAGGAGCGATAGGACCCTAAGGGCTAACCAACCACTCCAGGTGCCCAACCCCTGAGTTAACTTGCTTTTTTTACTAACCTAAACCCCAAGTCACTCCCATGACAAGCCCTCCATGTGACTAAAGGCCTCCAATCACTCCCATAGCAAGGCCTCATGCAACTGCAGTCTTTTTCAGGCAGTTTTGTGCCAACGAACCTGAAATTTGAGCCACTTTTTCAGACTAGGACTCAGGCCTCTACCCATAACTTGATGAAATTATAATAAATGATAAAATAAAAAGAAGACAAGGCCTTTAATGCAAAACTTGAACTAGGAATTGACCAGAATCATCCTAACCATGACATACATTTTGTCAAAGACATCATGAACATGTAATGTGCAAGTCATATAAACACATCTAAACATAGTGACCTCATACTTATTTGAGATTCGTCAACAACGTCTGATGCCTTCTCATAATGGCTACATTATCATCTATTAGGTCATACATTCATTAACATTTCATTTACTAAATAAAACATGATGAGAGCCATAACCAAAGTATGTCATAAAACCATGCTTATAACCATCATATAACCAATAAAATAAAATGATAGAACAACCATCAAATCCACATAATAGCAAGTACATTTACTTATGAAATACAAGGGAAAAATATATCTTATTAACATATGAAAAATCCAAACAAGTCAGGGACTTCCACGTACCACCCAACCATAGATTGGGTTGAACCAAATCTTTCTTTTAGCTAATCACCCCTGTGCCATATTCCAAGCATCAATGTTGGACTCACAAAAAAACCAACCAGTGCTTCTCAGGCTTTACCGTGTATCCTTCCATTACCAGTCAAGGGATTCCTAGGACTGAAACCCTAATGTATACCACCAGGTCTTATGATGTATCTCATCATTAATGGTCAAGGGGTTCCTGGGCGCAAAAAAAGAAACACACACTACAGGCTTTACCACAATCCCATCATATATTGGTCAAGGGATCAGTAGGCCCTAAAAAAGCATGGATTCCTCGGGACCTCTCCACCTAAATGTGAGGAATTTTCATGTTTCCAACATCACGCTTTATTTTGTATCCCACCATTACCGATCAAGGGATTCCTAGGCCTTTGGGAATTTTCTTGAGACCGCCCCACTCAGTTTTGAAACCATTTGACAATTTAGCTCAACCAAGTAAAATAACCCCATCACCCCATGACTATCCGTAAATGGAAAGGCAAGCTTAAAAACCACTGTCATGCCTGGAAAAAAACAATGCCAATGATAACAAGAGAACCAATTACACACATGCATGTACCATGCATTCAAAACTAGCAAGGAAATCATACATGCAACTCGATACCTGCAAGTAATCCCGTTGTAGCCGCTTGAGCCAAATCTTCCTTACTTGATCTTTACTTCCCTTTGCTTTCTTGTCCTCCCTTTTCCTTCCTTTATCCAATGCTATAGTGATCCAAGAATGATCTAAGTGTGCAAGAGTATGAAAAAGATAATAGAGAGAGCTCCAAAACTAAACTGACAAAAGGTTGTGAACTGATCCTTATAAATCTTTTTATTAATGAGGCCTCTATTTTCTTCAATTTCCATTATTTTTCCCTTCATTTTCCTCCTCACATGCAACATGTGACCTTTCACCTCCCCTTTCTCCTAATTTCCTTTATTTTCATAAATAATATGTCAATTAATGCCTCTTTGCCTTTTTAATGCCTTTATCAATTTCCCCTTAGCCATAATAAATCAAATGAACACCCACTAGGATGTTTTTCCCAACATTCAACTTATAATACATGTCCCATGGCCTTGGTCTTATTTTGCCTTTATTAACTTTATTACATGAACTTTTAACCTGGGGCTGTTACAGATGTAACATTGGGGAGATATTTATATTTGTTTCACCATTTTATTAGATGATATTTTGTTATTTTGTGATGGTTCTAAAAGGAATGCACTAAAGTTGAAGGAGTTTCTTGAACTACATTTCACTATGATAGTGATGAAGATAAACATTTATGAGTCAATAATTTCTTTCATGGGACTAAGGATGATATCAAATATTTTCACAATTCTTTCCTTATCAACAATATTGATTTTTAGAGGGGAATTAGGTGTGTAGGTTTACACACATACACACACATATATTGCATGTCTAGAAGAATCGATAACCATAATGGGCTCATACTCATGTGATACAGGGTCAATCCAACAACTACCACTATAACCTCTAATGTATCAGACAACCCCAAAGCATGGCGCACAGTCTACATGACGTTTGAACTAGCAATGTCACAAGGGTTGACTTAACAATGCACTCTATCACCCACTAATCGACACTCATGGGGACACTTATGTTTTTATACCAAACCAAACAATTATGGCCTGAATGATTAAAAATTAGAGAGATGGATTTAGGAATGGTGTAGAATGTGTTTATCTTAAGGTGGGAGGTTAGTTATAGTTAAATATATTACAGAAGTAATTCTTATAATTGGACATCTCATGCTTTCTTGAAAAAAAAAATGTTCTAAAGAAAACAAGGAAACTTAATTTCAAGTTTGTATGGTCAGGGGATAAAGAAAAAATAGGTATATCTTTGGTTAAATGGAAGATAATTACTCTTCGATAAGAGATGGGTGGATGGGGTTAAAAGTGTAGAAATTATGGTGTATATTTGCAACTTCTCATGAAGTTGTAATCAAAATAACAAGACACAAACCTACTCTACTGCTCTACGGAAAGTAATTCACAATTTAGAACAAAAATCTTAGACATGCAATAAGTAATCACAAACATGCAAATAGTATTTTTCCCGAGAAAGCAAACTGCTAAAAACCCCAATGCTTGCTTGCATTAATCTGATGACTAGAGATGTATTACAATTTCTTTTCTCAATTGAGCGCAACCCACAAGTGCATAACCTATCTCTTTGCTCACTGAGAAGCTCTGATCTAGACTTAGTGATCTGAATGGGAAAGTTAGTGTTTGTTGTGCTAAATTCCAATTCAGAATAATAAACAAAGTGCTTGAGGATTATGAGGTAAATTGTGTGTTTTACATAAGTCCTTTTTTTTTTGTCTTTATATGTAATTCATGATCTTAAAACATGAATTAAAAAAAAAACACTAAACAACAACATAACAATAATACCCCAGCAATTGATAAAGGAGTTCACTTCTCCTGGGCTACATCTCCTTGGTCCAACTTCCAATGGCTTGACCCAATCTCATTATGCTCAAAATATTTCAGTGATAAAGAGTACATAAAGTGTGTTGACCAAAAGAGTGACTAGTTTCCCCTTCAAGGAAATATGCTCCTACAAAGAACTCTCACTCTAAAAACATGACAACCTACAACCAGTCATGAAACAATCAAGAAGAAAAGGGTTCCCAAATCAAGACCCCATGCCCCATCCAACAATGAGCATGACAAGTACAACAATTCACTTGAAGTACTAAAACAGAGCTTTCCTCAAAGACATAATGAGAAATGAGAAACATGAGCTACGCCATATATGTCTCAGCTACTGCAAAAAACATATGAAGGCTAGAAAACCCCTACAAGATCCTCTCCATCCTCAAAAGTCTTCAAAAACTTATTCAACCCCCTAGTTTATCCTAGCACCCATAGAATTAAACCTTAAAAACGTCTCTTCATAAGTGCTCCAATAGCTCTGAAACTTATTCCATTAGCTTTAGAAGACCCAAAAATTCCTGTCTAGCATCTCCATGCTCCTGAAAAGGCCAAAAACTGAAGAAGATATGAGCTCTCCTAGCTCTTTCACTATTCGCTCTACAAATTCCCCCAAATCTAGCACAGGTCCTACAATTTCACCCCAATTGTGCTAACAGAGTGAAATTTAGCCGAAATTCGGCAGAAAACCTAGGCACATTAAAATGGCCTCCAAGGCCTTAACTCCGAAAAATATGGTCATGTGGGGGACCACGTTCCCGGGGCCAGGGCTAACCGTCCACCCTCGTGGGCTGGGCCCCCACTTCCTTTGCTCGCAATTTTTTTGACATGCTATATGCCAGGGCTAGCCCCTCTTCGCCTAGCCCTCGGTCATGGTAGTATTCACATGACAATGTTTAATGGGAGGTTGGGGCTAAGCCCTAGTCCCTTCTGCCAACACCTTCGCCAATTACAATTTAAAAGTTGTTTTTGTCTTATGGTTAACAAGGACCATGGTTAGACCGATTGGTTAGGGTGCGACGCTGTTTGTTGAGAGGTCATGGTATCGATCCCTGTGAAGTCCAGTTCAGACTTGACCCAAAATTTTGGTGGCCCTCATGTTGCCACATGGCGGCCTCGGATTGGGTCACGTGGCAACATGTGGTTAGCCAACATGCCACCAATAAAACACTGCTATGTCAACACCAACCAAACCAATAAAATCCTTCCAAGTGGCGCAACCCAATTGGTTCGCCAAATCAATCAACCAAGTCAACCACGCCCAGTCAGTAGGCCACGTCAACAGTATGGATTGCTGACTAGGTTGACACAATTTTGCCAAATTCGCATGTTTGAGAAAATAGACAAATGTGTTTCTGGGAGCATACGATGTTTGTTTCGTGCAAAATGAGTTGCACCAGATTTAGGATGACGAGCACTACGTGGTCGTTCAGGTTCCACACCAACCTGACAACTTTAAATTTTGAGCAAATTTTTGAGCTCTGGATCACTCCTCCACACTGGGAGATTTTGGACCCCAAAATATCACTTTCAGTTGTTCAGCAGATGAGGGGATAATTCCCTCACCTTTCTTAGATTGGTTCCTTCGAGCCCCACATGAAGGTAGTCCACACTCCCTCGTTTTGAAGTCCTTGTTCTAGTGTTAAGAATGGTGTCTTGCTGTAGTTTTTCAAGGTACTCATGAAAGAAATCCTCAATGGAATTCTTGGCTTTGTCTATGTCGCTATAGCCATCAATAGTAAAATCCTTCCCAAAAATGAAATCCAATGGCGATCTTCTACATAATCTTTACCAAGGATCAAATCCAAAAAGACTTTGGCAAATAACCCAAACAAGCTTCACATGGAAATACTTGTATAAATGAGTGCTTGACACATTTGTAACATACTGAATGTGCTGCAACTACTCATCCCAAAGTTTAGGATGCTTACTAAAATTTTCACAAATGGAAATGCATCTTACAATATATAATATATTTGACTCCCAAATTTCCATACAAATTAACTCATAATGAAGCCAAAATAGCATAACAATGCTAAAGAAAACACTGTTGCAGATAAATGTTTTATTCACAAATGTAACTTTTACAAAATTCCTAATTGTGGGGACATGGAAGAAGTGAAATACAAAATAAATGTAGTCTTTAATTAGACAAACAGTGCAACCATTTCTTACCCAACCATGCTAGGGAATTTTCTTTGTGCACTTCACTTCCTTCTAGAACTGCTTCTGGAATGGTTATGGCGTGCCTTACACATTCCTCTACCTCCTCCTTCTCAGGTGTTTCCATTACCTATTTTGCCTTGTTTGGATGAATATGTGGATGAAACTTCCAACACTTCTTAATCCAATGCCCACTTATGTTGCAATGAGTGCAAAAGTTTTTGTGAGCTTTTCTTGTCACAAATGTCTTTAAACTTGGATGAAAATTTTCCTTCTCGGTCTCAATTCCAATGGACAATGGTTAGGTGCATGGAAAAAAGTGCACGGAAAAACATTCCACAACATGTTATTCAAATCATCATGTTGTTTGTAATCATCAAAAGCCTTTGAATAATTAGGACGCTTATACCTTTTATGATTGTCCTTTGGCTTATGATCCTGGTGAGGAGAACTTAAATGGCAAGAAGAACTTGTCTTGCTCTCTTCTTCAACTTACTCATCTCTCTTTGTAGAAGTCTTGAATTTCATGTCTTCCTTTTGCTTCAGAAACCAAGATGGTACCAATTCTGGATGCAAATCCCAACAATTCGCCTCCTCATGTCCTCTCTTATGACAAAAAGAATAAGATTACCAAGAGCTATCGCTATAAGGCCATTCTTCCTTTTCCACATAGCCCAAACCTTCATATCGAGGTCTCTCCTTTGCCTCAATTGGATGGATAATGCCCTGATTGTTCACTCCAAGGCCTCCTCCCTTAAAACCCATCTTGGAGAAGAACGTTACTTCTATGCCTTTGCTATGCTTATCAAAGGCTGCAAAAGAGCTTAAATCAACATTTTTATGTAAATAAACTACATTTAAATGCTTACCATTTTCCTCATCTTTTGACTAAGGGACAAAGATGCTCTTAAACTCTTTCCTAATTCTTGAGGTGTCTTCTTGGACTCTTGGTCTTTCTTCTTTCAGCTCCTTGGAATTTGGCACTGATATAACCTCAACCTCAACATCATGTGGACAAAAGGTGCAAACTTGGCCATCTTCCTTCTCTGAGGGTCTTTCTTTGCTAGCCTCTTGCGGGTATTCATCCAACAATTCCTCCTTCTTCTCTGCTCTAGATGAAGTGGTGGAGGATGCTTCAAGGAAACCTCCTTGTGTCCCTGGTACATAGGAGGCCTCCTCCATTTGACAAGAGCCATAGGTTGCATTCTTGCAATTTCCATAAACTTTCTTAGTATTTGAGGGACTCTTTGCTGCTTTGGTAGAACAAAATTCATTAGTCTATTCCTCCACAACATTCTGCAACATGAGGCACATCTTTTACTTCTCTTCCTTAGCAACTTTAAGTACTCTTTTGAGCTCCATGTTCTCTTGTTTGAGAAATGAAATAATGTCCTCCTAATCTTGGAGACTATCATGCTTTGAATTCATTCCCATGCTTAATGAAGCCCCACCTACAATTTGAGGTAGAATTGGTGGTGGAGATTGTAGCAATCTTGCTTTCCTGCCCAAACCTTCTCCTCTCTTGAGCTTCAAACTTGTAAGCTTCACATTCACTTGAAAACAATTAAATCCTACCCGCACAAAGAAAACCAATAGCTCTTATACCAACTTGACATGAATGGGAAAGTAAGTGTTTGTTGTGCTAAATTCCAATTCAAAATAGTAAACAAAGTGCTTGATGATTACGAGGTAGATTGCAAGTTTTACATGAGTTTTTGTTTGTTTGTTTGTATTTATATGTAATTCATGAGCTTAAAACATGAATTAAAAAAAACACTGAACAACAACATAACAGTAATACACTCAACATATGATAAAGGAGTTCACATCTCCTAAGCTACATCTCCTTGGTCCAACTTCCAATGGCTTGACCCAATCTCATTATGCTCAAAATATTTCAGTGATAAAGAGTACATAAAATGTGCTGACCAAAAGAGTGGCTAATTTCCCCTTCAAGGAAACATTCTCCTGCAAAGAACTCTCACTCTAAAAACAAGACAACCTACAGCCAGTCATGGAACAATCAACAAGAAAAGGGTTCCCTAATCAAGACCCCATACTCCATTTGACAATGAACATAACAAGTACAACAATTCACTTGAAGTACTAAAAGAGAGCTTTCCTCAAAGACATGATGAGAAATGAGAAACATGAGCTAGACCATATATGTCTCAACTGCTGCAAAAACCATATGAAGGCTAGAAAACCCTACAAGGTCCTCTCCATTCTCGAAAGCCTTCAAAAATTTATTCAACCCCCTGGTTTATCCTAGCACCCATAGAATTAAATCTTAAAAAAAGTCTCTTCATAAGTGCTCCAATGCTCTGAAACCTATTCCATTAGCTTTGGAAGACCCAAAAATGCATGTCTAGCCTCTCCACACTCCTGAAAAAGACCAAAAACTGAAGAAGATATGAGCTCTCCTAGCTCTTGCACTATTCGCTCTACAGATTCCCCCAAATTTGGCACTGTCCTACAATTTCATCCCAAATTGTGCTAATAGAGCGACAATTTAGCCAAAATTCTTCAGAAAAAATTGGCACATTAAAATGGCCTCCAAGGCCTTAACTTCGAAAAATATGGTCATGTGGGGGGCCACGTGCTCGGGGCCAGGGCTAACTATCTGCCCTCGCCGTCCGGCCCCCGCTTCCTTTGGCCACGGTTTTGTTGAAACGCCATATGGCCGGAGTTGGCCCCACTTTTCTTGGCCCTCGGTTGTGGTAGTGGTCACATGAAAACGTTTAATGGGCGATCAGGGCTAAGCCCTGGCCCCTTCCCTCAACACCTTCGTCGATTATAATTTAAAAGTTGTTTTTGTCTTATGGTTAACAAGGACCATGGTTAGCTTGATTGGTTAGGGCGCGACACTGTTTGTTGAGAGGTCATGGTATTGATCTTTGTAGAGTCTAGTTCGGACTTGACCCAAAATTTTGGTGGCCCATGTGTTGCGATGTGGCGGCCTCCGGTTGGGCCACATGGCAGCATGTGGTTGGCCAACATGCCATCAATAAAACACTACCACGTGATCACCAACCAAACCAATAAAATCCTACCAAGTGGTGTGACCCAATTGGTCTACCAAACCATTCAACCATGCCCAGTCAGCAAGCCACATCAACAGTACGGACTACTGACTGGGTTGTCACAATTTTGCCAAATTCGCTTGTTTGGGAAAAAAGATAGAATGCATTGGTGGGAGCATGTGATGTCTGTTTCGAGCGAAACGAATTGTGCCAGATTCATGACGACATGCAGTATGCAGTCATTCAGGTTCAACACCGATCCAACAAATTTGAATTTTGAGCAAATTTTTGAACTCCAGATCACTTACTCAATTTTTGCCTTTGCTTGAACCCCTATTTGCTTGTGTTGTTCCTTGAGGAATTAACCCCTATTATTTAGGAATTTCCTCCAAAATGCTTGCACAATTCCTAGGATTGATCACCTGACCAATACAATAAACTATACACTTAATCTAGTATATAATTAATTGTACACTGCCTTGGAATCTCCACCATAGTTGGGCAACTCATATTCTTTGCATGCATGAGCTAATTATTAGCTAATTCATCATTTAACTAGAAGATATCTAAGTTACATTGATGTCCCACTACTTAATTGACCACTAACTATTTCTATTAACAGTTAGAACTAGTTTAACTGATTACAACTGAAATTAACTCAACCTAGGGACCTAAAATTTAGGAATCACTACATACAACTGAACTTCATGACCTTAACTCAAATTGACTGAGCTAGACTCTTATAAAACAGGAATTAACACATGCAAAGTGAAATTCAACCAATTAACTCAAATGGAGTGTTCTTAACTAAGTGACAAGAGCCTTGTCACCTCAGTTAACTCCTCCAAGTTTTTTGTTGATGTGGAATTTCAAAATTCCTCAATTTAATCAAGGCAAAATCAAATTGAGAATTTCTTGTAGCATTTTTTAACACTCCATCTCAGCAAGAAAGGGATTATCAACCACCCCTATCGTGCACCTATGGAATGTATTGTATGCAACACCTCTCACCGTTGTTGTTGCTATTGCAATATCTGCAACTAAGAAGCATAAAAAAAAAAAAAATTGAATCAGCAGTGTCTGCAACTATCTACTGGGAAAATTGTGCTACTGCTGACTCTGCTATTGAACCTCCTGCTATACTGTCAACACTCCTCTACACTCCTCAGTATTTGACTGACACTGATCCTCCTACTACTGAATATTGTGGGCCCCTGTAGCAAGGTAATGATCCATGAGGAGAGTGGCTCAATAGACCCTGCCCAAAGTTCCACAACTCTGGTACTAAGGATCTACATTGACCCAACTCACTCATGGAGGTATAACTACATGCATGGAGAAATATTTTCTACCCATATTATTGTTGCTACTGCTCTATTGTTGCTTTTGCACTATTTCTACAACCACTACAGTAATGAGTCTGATCTCCCCAAATCTTGAAGTACTAACTTCCATAGGGCTTCTCCCTTTGAAACTAGCCTCCCTCTGAGTTTCAATCTCCCTATGGGAAATCTCGTTGCTCCTCAATCTAATAATATCAATGATCACAACTCCTTTTTGTGTCACTAAACATTGGCTTACTGATCTTCCCACTAGTAGGCTTCTATCTCCATTAAGAATTTTACACATAGGGTCTTTTGGATCTGCCCTGAACTAGGGCTCCATAACTTTGCCTCCTAGTAGCTCATTAGTTCTTCAATGATCACTGTACACGAGGAATTCAATGGT
>APFE031614662.1:131769-168053 GCA_000404065.3 Pinus taeda | reverse complement strand
CCTGGTACATAGGAGGCCTCCTCCATTTGACAAGAGCCATAGGTTGCATTCTTGCAATTTCCATAAGCTTTCTTAGTATTTGAGGGACTCTTTGCTGCTTTGGTAGAACAACATTCATTAGTCTATTCCTCCACAACATTCTGCAACATGAGGCACATCTTTTACTTCTCTTCCTTAGCAACTTTAAGTACTCTTTTGAGCTCCATGTTCTCTTGTTGGAGAAATGAAATAATGTCCTCCTAATCTTGGAGACTATCATGCTTTGAATTCATTCCCATGCTTAATGAAGCCCCAACTACAATTTGAGGTAGAATTGGTGGTGGAGATTGTAGCAATCTTGCTCTCCTGCCCAAACCTTCTCCTCTCTTGAGCTTCAAACTTGTAAGCTTCACATTCACTTGAAAACAATTAAATCCTACCCGCACAAAGAAAACCAATAGCTCTTATACCAACTTGACATGAATGGGAAAGTAAGTGTTTGTTGTGCTAAATTCAATTCAAAATAGTAAACAAAGTGCTTGATGATTACGAGGTAGATTGCAAGTTTTACATGAGTTTTTTTGTTTGTTTGTATTTATATGTAATTCATGAGCTTAAAACATGAATTAAAAAAAACACTGAACAACAACATAACAATAATACAATCAACATATGATAAAGGAGTTCACATCTCCTGAGCTACATCTCCTTGGTCCAACTTCCAATGGCTTGACCCAATCTCATTATGCTCAAAATATTTCAGTGATAAAGAGTACATAAAATGTGCTGACCAAAAGAGTGGCTAATTTCCCCTTCAAGGAAACATTCTCCTGCAAAGAACTCTCACTCTAAAAACAAGACAACCTACAGCCAGTCATGGAACAATCAACAAGAAAAGGGTTCCCTAATCAAGACCCCATACTCCATTTGACAATGAACATAACAAGTACAACAATTCACTTGAAGTACTAAAAGAGAGCTTTCCTCAAAGACATGATGAGAAATGAGAAACATGAGCTACACCATATATGTCTCAACTGCTGCAAAAACCATATGAAGGCTAGAAAACCCTACAAGGTCCTCTCCATTCTTGAAAGCCTTCAAAAACTTATTCAACCCCCTGGTTTATCCTAGCACCCATAGAATTAAATCTTAAAAAAAGTCTCTTCATAAGTGCTCCAATGCTCTGAAACCTATTCCATTAGCTTTGGAAGACCCAAAAATGCATGTCTAGCCTCTCCACACTCCTGAAAAAGACCAAAAGCTGAAGAATATATGAGCTCTCCTAGCTCTTGCACTATTCGCTCTACAGATTCCCCAAAATTTGGCACTGTCCTACAATTTCACCCCAAATTGTGCTAACAGAGCGACAATTTAGCCAAAATTCTTCAGAAAAAATTGGCACATTAAAATGGCCTCCAAGGCCTTAACTTCGAAAAATATGGTCATGTGGGGGGCCACGTGCTCGGGGCTAGGGCTAACTGTCCGCCCTCGCCGTCCGGCCCCCGCTTCCTTTGGCCACGGTTTTGTTGAAATGCCATATGACCGGAGTTGGCCCCACTTTTCTTGGCCCTCGGTTGTGGTAGTGGTCACATGAAAACGTTTAATGGGCGATTAGGGCTAAGCCCTGGCCCCTTCCCTCAACACCTTCGTCGATTATAATTTAAAAGTTGTTTTTGTATTATGGTTAACAAGGACCATGGTTAGCCTGATTGGTTAGGGCGCGACATTGTTTGTTGAGAGGTCATGGTATTGATCTTTGTAGAGTCTAGTTCGGACTTGACCCAAAATTTTGGTGGCCCATGTGTTGCGATGTGGCGGCCTCCGGTTGGGCCACATGGCAGCATGTGGTTGGCCAACATGACATCAATAAAACACTACCACGTGAGCACCAACCAAACCAATAAAATCCTACCAAGTGGTGTGACCCAATTGGTCTACCAAACCAGTCAACCATGCCCAGTCAGCAAGCCACATCAACAGTACGGACTACTGACTGGGTTGTCACAATTTTGCCAAATTCGCTTGTTTGGGAAAAAAGATAGAATGCATTGGTGGGAGCATGTGATGTCTGTTTCGAGCGAAATGAATTGTGCCAGATTCAGGATGGCATGCAGTATGCAGTCATTCAGGTTCAACACCGATCCGACAAATTTGAATTTTGAGAAAATTTTTGAACTCCAGATCACTTACTCAATTTTTGCCTTTGCTTGAACCCCTATTTTCTTGTGTTGTTCCTTGAGGAATTAACCCCTATTATTTAGGAATTTCCTCCAAAATGCTTGCACAATTCCTAGGATTGATCACCTGACCAATACAATAAACTATACACTTAATCTAGTATATAATTAATTGTACACTGCCTTGGAATCTCCACCATAGTTGGGCAACTCATATTCTTTGCATGCATGAGCTAATTATTAGCTAATTCATCATTTAACTAGAAGATATCTAAGTTACATTGATGTCCCACTACTTAATTGACCACTAACTATTTCTATTAACAGTTAGAACTAGTTTAACTGATTACAACTGAAATTAACTCAACCTAGGGACCTAAAATTTAGGAATCACTACATACAACTGAACTTCATGACCTTAACTCAAATTGACTGAGCTAGACTCTTATAAAACAGGAATTAACACATGCAAAGTGAAATTCAACCAATTAACTCAAATGGAGTGTTCTTAACTAAGTGACAAGAGCCTTGTCACCTCAGTTAACTCCTCCAAGTTTTTTGTTGATGTGGAATTTCAAAATTCCTCAATTTAATCAAGGCAAAATCAAATTGAGAATTTCTTGTAGCATTTTTTAACACTCCATCTCAGCAAGAAAGGGATTATCAACCACCCCTATCGTGCACCTATGGAATGTATTGTATGCAACACCTCTCACCGTTGTTGTTGCTATTGCAATATCTGCAACTAAGAAGCATAAAAAAAAAAAAAATTGAATCAGCAGTGTCTGCAACTATCTACTGGGAAAATTGTGCTACTGCTGACTCTGCTATTGAACCTCCTGCTATACTGTCAACACTCCTCTACACTCCTCAGTATTTGACTGACACTGATCCTCCTACTACTGAATATTGTGGGCCCCTGTAGCAAGGTAATGATCCATGAGGAGAGTGGCTCAATAGACCCTGCCCAAAGTTCCACAACTCTGGTACTAAGGATCTACATTGACCCAACTCACTCATGGAGGTATAACTACATGCATGGAGAAATATTTTCTACCCATATTATTGTTGCTACTGCTCTATTATTGCTTTTGCACTATTTCTACAACCACTACAATAATGAGTCTGATCTCCCCAAATCTTGAAGTACTAACTTCCATAGGGCTTCTCCCTTTGAAACTAGCCTCCCTCTGAGTTTCAATCTCCCTATGGGAAATCTCGTTGCTCCTCAATCTAATAATATCAATGATCACAACTCCTTTTTGTGTCACTAAACATTGGCTTACTGATCTTCCCACTAGTAGGCTTCTATCTCCATTAAGAATTTTACACATAGGGTTTTTTGGATCTGCCCTGAACTAGGGTTCCATAACTTTGCCTCCTAGTAGCTCATTAGTTCTTCAATGATCACTGTACATGAGGAATTCAATGGTTGGTTTCTAATATGAATCCAACTCTGATACCATGTAGAGATTATGGTGTAGATTTGCAACTTCTCATGAAGTTTTAATCAAAATCGCAAGACACAAACCTACTTTATTGCTTTGCGGAAAGTAATTCACAATTTAGAACAAAAATCTCAGACATGCAATAAGAAATCACACACATGCAAATATTATTTTTCTAGGGGAAAGAAAACTGCTAAAAACCCCAATGTATGCTTGCATTAATATGATGAATAGAGATGTATTACAATTGCTTAACTCAACTGAGCACAACCTGCAAGTGCATAACCTATTTCTCTGCTCACCAAAAAGCTTTGACCTAGACTTAGTCAATTTCTACCTCTCCTTGAGCCCCTATTTGCTTTCATTGCTCCTTGAGGAATTAGCCCCTACATTTAGGAATTTCCTCCAAAATGCTTGCACAATTCCTAGAATTGATCACATGGCCAATACAATAAACTATACGCTCAATCTAGTATATAATTAATTGTACACTTCCTTGGAATCTCCACCACATCTGGGCAACTCGTACTCTTTGCATGCATGAGATAATTATTAGCTGGTTGATCAGTTAATTAGATGATCTATGAGTTAGACTGATGCCCCGCTACTTAACTAACCACCAACTAGTTCTATTAACAGTTAGAACTAGTTTAATTGATTACAACTGAAATTAACTCAAGCTAGGTTCCTAAAATTTAGGAATCATTACACACAACTGAATTTAGGAATCATTACACACAACTGAACTTCATGCTCTTAACTCAGATTAATTGAGCTAGACTCCTATAAAACAAGAATCAACACATGTAAACTGAACTTCAACTCATTAACTCAAATTGAGTGTTCTTAACTGAGTGACAAGAGCCATGTCACCTCAGTTAACTCCTCCAAGCTGCTTGTTGGTGTGGAATTTCAAATTTCCTCAATTTAATCAAGGTAAAATCAAATTGAGAATTTCTTAACAAAAAGACATTCACCAATTTGCAAATTCTTTGAAAGAAAAAATGTGTGTGGATGTTGATTTTAGGAATGATCTCTAGAGTCAAGTGGTTTATAAAAAATACATCAAGCTAAGCACACTTAAGGAATAGATAATAAGGCCCACAAAATGTTTTCATAAATTCTCAATAACATGGAAATTTGTGGTTCTAGCTTTTCCTATGATCAAGAGATAGTTAGTGTGGAAGGTGGATAACGAGAATAGAATTGGATTAGGGGAGGATCCCTAGGTTAGTTATAATATAAATTTCAGTTTTTAAAAAAATTGTGACTTCCACATGAGAGGGAGTATTTCATTCTTATCCAAGTGGTTGATCCAAACCCTACCTCCGTTTGGAGATGAGAATTCAAAACAATATGTAAGATTAAGATTGTTGATGATAAAGATTTGGAATGGGAAGCATTTATAGTGAGTATACATTCTAGCCATGCTTGACCCAAGGACCCAAAAAATGAATTGATTTGATTGAGAAATTATGCAATGAGTATTTACACACCAAAGACGAGTGATCAGGTATTATGTAAGGTTGCACAATAAGTAATCCTGATTGAGTGGAAATCTGTAGGAAAATTTAAGTCTCCTTTAAAATCTCATATATTTGTGTGGTGCTCTTAGTAATAAGGTTTTAACATGTCATATAATACAAAAAATAGGTTCTCAATGTCTAAATAGATTCCCTTCATGCAAATAAAATGAAGAGACCATTCAAGATTTGTTTGTGTCTTCTGTTTACACTATTCAATTTTAGAGAAAAGTAAAGCCTCTTGGAGAATTGTAAAATGTTCAAAGAGGACCTTCAATCGAGGAAAGTTTAAGGACATGGTGTGGGAACATGGTAGCGAAAAATTCAAAGCTTTGCCACTTAGTATAACCTAGGGATTGTGCCTTGCAATGAATACAAGTCTTTTGAAAGTAGTCTATTTCAATAATACAACGTGTCACTCAAAAAAAAGTATCCTAAATGGTTATAATAAACAAAAAATGAAAATCATTGTGGGTAAATTAATTGTTGAGGTTTTTGACAAATTAGGGGCTTGGTGTTAATTTGGTGTTATGAATATAATTCATAACAGGTGACATAAATAAAATTTATGTAAATATTAAATAATCAAATATTGGTTATGTTAAATAGTCATTAAGTTAAGTGAAAAGGCATGTCTAAAAGACATGCCTAGTCATGAAAGGACACCTGCTTAGGTATATATAGGCGGGTCCTCATTGTAACATTCATCACTTATACATTTTATATATTAATAAATTGTTATTTAAAAATATCTTTTGTGTATTTTTACATTCAAGTCTACAAGCTATCAGTTTTCATTTGGCAGCTCAGGGATAAATTCCTTTCATTGGACAAAGTTCCTCATTCAGAGAGACCCAAAATTGCCCCTAGAAGCACTCAAATTGGTTAAGGAAAAACATATTTTTTGTGAGAAAATCCACAATGGAATAATGTCCAAGTCAGCCTAGAAGCAAAATTGGCACCCCTCCAACTCATATAAATACAAGTTGAGGCACACCTAATTTGGCATCACATCAACACATAATTCTTCTCTCTCCTCTCCTCATTGGTTCATACAACTCTAAAAAAGTGGAAGTTGACTTCCCATGTGATAGGGTCTTGGAGGAGCTCTGAATTTCTGCATTAACTTTATGTTTGGGTGACTTTAACCAATATTGACCTTGATGTTTTCGGCATAGTTTGACTTTGATCTTTTGGGATAATATTTTTCTTGCTAGGCCACATTCATTGGCACAATAACAGAGGCATTTTGGACACTTTGACCTGCATTGACTGTAGGCTTGATTGCAGACTTTGACCGTAGGGAATCTCTCTCCATTAACATGATTGGATTGCTTGGATTGGGATTGTTTTGACCTTTGTTTGACCAACATTGAAGGTTGAATTTGTGGACTGCTAACCAAGCTTGATCGAAAGTGTTATTGGTTGACTTTGTGGACTGGTTAGGGCACATTTGACTATAATTTGTAGATTTGCACATAATTGTAGACTTTGATAGTTGACCAGAATTAACTTTTGAGGCTCATCATTGGTTGGATATTAGTTTGTCTATTTGGATAGTCAAAGGTTTGACTTTGACTCATTGTTGATTGGATTATTGTACTCTCTACTGAACATTTATGACAACCTAACAAGAAGAAGAATTTGAAAGGGTTTTCACCCTTATGAGGTTTTTCCCTAGTCTTTGACCAATCTTGGTGTCTCTTGTCATTGCTTCTGATTGTCTCTTATTGTATATTTAA
Organism: Pinus taeda; assembly: GCA_000404065.3. NCBI lineage: Eukaryota > Viridiplantae > Streptophyta > Pinopsida > Pinales > Pinaceae > Pinus > Pinus taeda. The sequence goes on along the minus strand of APFE031614662.1, from coordinate 161,181 downwards.
TTTATTATTCTATCTACAATTGTTATTGTTTATTGGAAGATTGAATTAATTGCCGATTTAAGTTAAGATTTGGGCTAAAGTGATTGTAACAACATAGAACAATGGAAATTTAACATGGCATTAGAGCTAAGGTAAAGAGCAAAGCCTAAAGAGATAAGAGATAAGAAGCAATCACATTTGAAAGAAGTTAAAGGAGCCTATTTGATTTGGACAAGATTGCTTCCTCTTTCTTCAAGGACAATGAGAAGTTGGGTGATTCATCAAAATTTGTTGCATGGAACATCAAGTTAGAAGTCATATTGGATGACAATGATGTTTTGGAATATATGCAAGGGAAGATTCCCGAGCCTCCGAAGAATGCTCCCGCTGGCAACAAGTCGAAGTATAAGAAAGGTGAGATAAAGGCTAAGAAAATTATTGTTGATGGCTTGCAAGATCATTTACTTATTTATGCTCGTAATTGAAGAAGTCCAAAGATATGTGTGATAAATTGGTAGATACGTATCAAGTCAACAACTTGAACCACATTCTTTGTTTGAAGAACAAACTCAAAGAAATGAAGATGAACAAGGGGGAATATGTGCAATCCTACATCGTGAGGATATCTCAACTAAGAGATCAACTACAAATTGCTGGTGAGCCTGTATCTGATAGAGAGTTAGTGATGATCACTCTTCAAGGTCTTCAGCCTATATGGGAAACCTTCATTACTACTATAAGAAACAACAAAAAACTCCTAAAATTCGATGAGCTTGTTAGACAGTGTACCCAAGAGGAAGCTAGGATGATTGCCCATAGAAGAATTCCAAAGAATGAAGAAGCATATGCTTTTGTTGCTCAAGACAAGAAGAGGAAGGGTAGAGGAGGTCCATCTAATTCAAGGAAGTCTGGTCCAACACCCAGGGACTCCAAGTAAATAAAGAAGACACATGGATATGTTTAAGATTGATTCTTATAATTGTTACAGGTTTGTCCATTATGCTCAATATTGCCGAGAAAGAAGGGATGCTCCAAGGTCAAGATACAACAACAATCGTGGCTTCAACAATAGCAGGTCCAATAATAGAAGAAGAGATGATTGAAGAGTAAGATATGATAGAAGAAGAAGAGATGCTTTGGATGATCACAAATAAAGCCATCGTCCTCAAAAGAAGTCAAGGAACCCCAGGTATGAAAGTAATGCAACTACTAGTCAATCTGAGTATATTCTTATTTATGCCCTTTCTAGTTCTTCTCCTTTAGATTTGTATGATAGTTGGTTGGTATATAGTGGGGCTTCTAGACACTTCTCTGGTTATAAGGAAGTCCTCTCAAATTTGGTGGAGAGGGAGACAAGTTTGAAGACTATTCTTGGAGACAATTCTACATATTCAGTGACAGGCTTTGGTTATGTCAAATTTGATTTAGAATCTGGGGAATCTATTCTTCTCCTTGAAGTAATGTATGTTCTAGAATTAAATAAGAACCCGGTATCCATATCTGTGTTAGAAATGGCAACAAGAAATTCCAATTTAATTTTTCCTTGAATTAGTCTTAGAATTAAAATCGGATTCTATTCCCACAACAACTTGTAAATAGTTAATTAAGTTTAATTAACTTAATTATCTAAGGAATTTCGAGTTGGAAGTCTTTCTGTAGTCATGTATATGTTCTCCCTAGGTTTTAGGGTCTAGTATGAGTTTAAATTGAGTTGGAAATTATATCACTCAGTTTACCGAGTTAAGTTTAGTTAAATTAGTTCTAAATTGTTTTTGGAACTAATAGAGGACTAACAGTCAGTTGGTGCACTAATGCATCCACTAGTGCTACTCCAGTTAACTGAATATTTCCTCATGAGAAACTCATGCATGTTAGTTCAGAGAAAGACCTAGTTGAGACTAGAGTGTAGAGATAGTGTACTATCAGTTGTATGATTTACTGAGTTGTATATATCATGAATGCAATCGGGAACTGGACCTAGTTTGGATTGCATAGTTTTGGATGCACTGGATTCTCATTAATATGGGCTATTCATCCATAGGAATGGTGCAGGGAAATAGGGGCTTGGAGCGCTACAAAATTGGCTAAGTGTTGGCCAAGGGCTTGCTTGTGAGCTAAGAGAGTTGAGCATACTTGTGCGGAATTGTTCTAGTGAGAACAAGCTTTGTATCTTCACTCACATTTCTGATATATGCAATATAGATAACGGGGTTTTGAGCAGTGTCTTTCCCGAGATACATCTTGTGTTATGTGCCATTGATTTATATTCTTCTTGTTCTTATTGTTTCCATAAATCTATTGGCTTCCGCTGGTTGAAAGTAGAAGTAGATTCTTGTCTCGCGCTTTAGTAAGTTGCATGAGCTTGTGAATCTACAGTATTTTCTACATGGTATCAGAGTTGAGAACAATAGACTAGAGGAGATTTCGAAGTTTTGAGTTTTGGGCTACAAGTGAAATTCGAATTTGCACTACATAATTCAGAATTGACAGATGGCATTCTACGGTTTGCGGCTCGAGAATGCCTTATAAGGCAACTCAAATTTTATAGCCTAAAGGGATAGAATGGAGGCTGTGCTAGAGGATAATGGTTTAAAGGAATTCATTGATCAAGAAATTCCTAAGCCAACAATATTGGATGCAGAAAATTTGGCCGAATGGAAGAAGTGTGTGGTGAAGGCAAGGCAGATAATCAACAAGGGAGTTCGAGACCACATTGTTTTGAGTTTCCATTGCAAGGAAACTCTATACACTATGTGGAAAGAATTGACAGACTTGTATCAGAACAACAATGACCAAAGGAAATTGGCACTGAAGGACAAACTCTGAAAAATCAAAATGGAGAAAGGCGAGTCTATTCCAAATACTTGAACAAGTTCACTCAATGTCGTGATGAACTTGTAAGTGTTGGAATCACGTTCCCGAGGATGATATGCTGAGTCTTGCTCTTATAGGACTCCCAAAGAGTTGGCATAGTTATAAGGACTTGTTAGCTCTGCTACATGTCTTGACATTTGGAGGACCAAATACAAGTTTGACCGTGTGTTATACTCAGAGGTAGCTCGCAGCTGTCTATTGCTCTCTTCTCCTTTATTCTCCTTACACTCTTTTAACCCTCGCCATCTCTGTTTTCCTCCAAAACTTGACATAAGCCCCTATTTCGTCAAGCCCCTGGGTGCTAAGTTTTAAACCCATTTAACTGCGCGCTTTTACAAAACCCCTAACCTGCTGTTTCCCTGTCACATCAAGAGAAACTTGTGCGATCAAACCAGCGCCGTCCGATCAACTCCACTGCGATTGGACGACATTCGCTCCTTCGGCACCTACAAACTGCCCGCGCGTTACCTCGCGATCAAAGCGGTTTTTGTGACGTCCCGTCCGCCACGCATCACCCGATGGTTGTGATCGCTCGCCCTTGTACGGTTACTGCTCCCCTCCAAAAGCGGTGCGATCAATACCGCCCGCCGTCGAAACCACTTTTCTGCTCGCTAACCCCCCGTGCATGTCCTCCGCCTGATGGCCATTGGATCCGTCCGCCCGAGATCCAACGGCTCACGATTGTCTGCTCCCATTTCCTCCCGATACTTCCTGCTGAGCCATATTCGCTGTCCATCTGCGTGATCTAACAACCAACCTTGTTCCTCTATTCAGTTCATCCACCCATGAAGTCCACATTCCGTAACTTATCTGTGCATCCAAAGGACGAGCATAACCAGTACCCCATACCATTTGTAGCAGATCCTCAACCACCGCATTCAAGGGATAGTATGGATGAGAAAGAAAGGATAAGCCTCGAGCAGTTAAATGCAGTTATCAGTTATGGAATTTCTTCCATACGACACTCCACCTGCTCGAGAAGGATGACAGAGCATCCGAGAAGATCAAATCCGTTCACTAAAGCAGGCAGACTGCACCAAAGAATCCATCTGACAGTTAAAGCGGTTGGTGGTCAATTATGACCCCTCCACGCATAGAACAACATAACATCTTTATAATCAAACTCTATATATACCAAAAAACACAATGTAATCAGGGTTGATGGTTGTTGTTTTGATGCAAGGTTCAACTTCTGGAGACTGTAACTGTTTTGACACTTGCAACATCTCGTCTTCATTTTCAGCTAATACAAACTTCTTTTGTTGTTAATTGCTCACTTTTCACTTTTATTCTGTCCTAGGCTGTGCCTGTTATGCATTTTTCATGAAATCTTGATTTTTAGCATTAGAGGAGCTGTCATCCTACCTCCGTGTTAAAGTCTTGTTTATATCAGTGAATGTGTTATTCAGGTTTCTGTTTACTTAGTGACAGAGAGTTGTCATCCTGTTTGTGCATTAGGAAACAGATTTGCAGAACTCTTTACTGGTTGCAGTCGGCCATCACATGGTCTTGTGTATCTGCTGGTGTGGTCAGTATTCTCCATATTCACCCAATATTTAAACTGTGAGTAATTGGTGGTCTAAAGTCTTGTAGTCTGGGGGTGTTCACGCATGTCTGGAGTCAAGCAAAGTAGGAGTGGTTATCTGGCTTGAACAAGCATCATTTTTTCCATCCATTCATTTCCAACATCATGTTGAGTTTGTAATGTTCCCGAGCATCTCCGAGATACAACCTAGGAGAGTTTCTTGGGGTGATAACATTGATTGGCGCCGTTGCTGGGGAGAGGAGATTGAAGCTCAGCTTCCCTGGGAGAATGACACAGTTCCAGATTTTGATGATAGACAAAGTCTGGGCACATTTTTGGTTGTAATCATCTATCTGGCAACTCTACTGGAGAACCAACCTGGTGGCGACTCCACATTACAGTTCTGGCTCAGTTTGTGAGGCATACCCAGAGAAATCCTCAGAAATCACCAGCTGACCTAGTGCCTGACCATGAGAAGATTGTTAAGCAGAAGAAAACATCACAGAAAGGAGCATCAGGATCAAGTAAGCCTAAGAAATCTTATGTATCTCTGCAAGAGAAGGTTTTAGTTGAGAATGCACAGCTTGAAGATCTAGAGCCTAGTATTGCTAGTGAAGAATCACCTTCAGAGATTCATAAAGCTCCTTGTTCATTCAGTTCCCCTTTGGATCTCAGTCCGAAGAAAGTCTCCCATACAGTCCATCATAGTCCCTTGTCTCTGTCATCCATTTCATTGTTCCCCACTATTCAATCTACCAGTATCATTCCACCTACCCCAGTCATGGCAGGCCAGCAAGCACCTGCAAAGATGGAAAGAATCATAGCTGCTAGGTATGGACCCTTAGTCCTGCATGTTCCTTTTAATGCCATGCCTGCAGGAGAATACCAGAAGTATATGCCAAAGTTCACTGGTACAGAGGGGGTAACAGCTAAAGAACACCTTGAATCTTTTTACAGATATGCTGATAACCTGGATATCAGTGAAGATGATGTGTGGATGAGAGTTTTTGTCCAGAGCCTTGACAGAGAGGTTAGAAAGTGGTTCAGAGAATTGATCCCTAGATCTATTGTTGATATTGAAGCTTTAGATGATGCATTTTTGAAGCACTGGGGAGATAAAAAAGATTTTCTATATTACCATACTGAGTTTGGTAACTTGAAGAGAGAAAATGGGGAATCTTTGCTTGATTTTAATAAAAGATTCAATCGTTTGTATAGTAAGATACCAGTTGAAGTAAAGCCAACCCCCACTTCTGCCAAGCTTACTTATGCCAACGCTTTTGACTCTGCTTTCTGCCTGTTGTTGAGAGAAAGAAGATGTGCCACTCTGGCTGATATGCAAGATGCAACCCTAGAAGTAGAATCTAATATTATGGCTACAGAAAAGCTCAAAAGTCATGCTGACAAAAGGAGGCAGAGAGGTGAGGCTTCTTCCTATGCTTCATCATCAGAACCTAAATTAGACAAAATGACCAGAATGATAGAGTCATTGGCTGTTGAGATATCTAAGCTGAAGGTTGAACAAAACTCTGGGAAGACAAGGCAAAACACATTTGCTCCTAGAAACTCAAACCCATTTAGAAGAGAAAACGAACAATTGCAAATCATTCAGAGGGGTAAAGAACCAAATGAAGAACAGAAAGTTAAAGCTCCTTTTTAGAACGTGGTCATGGAGGAGGAGCAATTTGAAGAGGAGGATGAAATCCATTGCATGGAAGATAAAGGCAATGCTGCCTTTTTGACATTGGCTGCATATGAAGAAGCATTACTTCTAGACCAAACCAGTCTGGAATGGGACAGAGAGGTTGTTCTGTAGACTGGTGAACAACGAAGATACAATCTGAGGTCACAAGCAAACAATGTCAAGGAGAATCTTACCCAAAGAGATGTTGTCCAAACAGAGTCACATAATACCAGACAGAAAAAACCAGCAGCTGATCTAGTCATCCTCAAAGCACCAAATCAAGAGGTAAGAGGTCCTGACAAGTCACCTTCCCCTTTCAGCTTTGAAGCAAAAGTCCAGAAGTTAAAAATATATGTGCCTTTGTTAGAAATTGTAAAGAGTGAAGTGTTTAGAAAGCCTATCCTTGAAGCTCTTGAGCTGAAAGCCACACAAACCTCCACTGACTCTGTCAATTTGCATGATAAGCCTACAGTTGTGCTTAGCCCAATGACTGAACTTGCCGATGATAATTCTCCATCCTTTGATGTCTCCTTGACTATTCATGATAAAATATTCGACAATTGCCTCCTAGATACTGGGGCTAGCCACAACCTTATGCCAAAAGCTGTCATGGAGGATTTGGGCCTTGATATCACCAGACCATATCATGATCTATTCTCCTTTGATTCAAGGAAAGTAAAATGCTTAGGATTGATCAAATATTTACCTATTACCCTAACTCAGCTGCCCATGAAGAGCATGGTGATGGACATTGTGGTAGCAGATGTCCCTCCTAAGTTTGGCATGCTGCTGTCTAGAGGATGGATTAAGAGACTAAGTGGGACATTACAGAATGATCTATCTTATGCCACTGTACCAGTTTTTGGAGGGGAAAGTAGGAGGTTGTACAGAGAAGCATAGTTGGAATACATCATCAGTGATGAGAAGAACCCTTCTAATCATCCCATTTATGCTGTGGACACTTATTTTGGAGCGTGCATCCTCCAAATAGAAAAATCTCAGAAGGCCTCAATGCAACTCAAGAAACAAATAGTTCAGGTGGAGGAAGAGCAAGGAAGTCAGGTTTGGGTGGTGCTGATATCTCCAAAACAAGAAAGCACACAACTATCTTTTAAGCTGGCCTTCCAAGTCACCAACAATATAGCAGAATAAGAGGCTCTGATATTAGGCCTTAACGTTGCAAAAGACAGAGGGATTAGAAACATAAAGGTATTTGGAGATGTTGATCTGATCATTCAGAAAGTAAACAAAACATTTCAAGCAAAGCACCCAAGGCTGAAAGCATACAGAGATGAGGTATGGAGACTCAAAGACTTTTTTGATAATTTCTATATCTCATACATCCCTAGAGTCAAAAAACAGCTTGTTGATTCCCTTGCTGTGTCTGCTAGCATGTTCATCCCTCCCATGCCTCCCAGACTTGTTTATGAAGTCCAAATGAAATACAGACCATCCTTGCCTGATAATGTCCAGCATTGGAAATTTTTTGAAGATGATGATGAAGTGAATAGGTTCCTGCAAGTCATTGATGAATTTTCCGAAATGCAAATTGACCAAGATAATGAAGCCTTGGAAGAAATTCCCCAAACCCAGCTTAGAAATAAAATTGGCAAAGGTAGCATTGTCCAACTGCCTAGCAATCATATACTTAAGGGTCTAGTTCCATTAAAAAAGTTGTTTGACAAGAATGATGTGCCTTATAAGGCTGCCCAAAAAGACGACCAATCCTTAGTCTGTAGGCATAATATAGGGAGTCCAGGTCAACCAAGATATATAAATCTGTCTGCTGACCAATGTGCTGAATACTGCAATTTAATGAAGCAATTCGCTGATGTCATTACCTCGGAATATAGTGACCTGAAAACATATGACAAGAAGATTATCCAGCATAAAATTCCTCTAGAGAAAGACACCATCCCTTTCAAGCAGAAGCTGAGACCAATAAACCCCTTGATCCTTCCTCTAATCGAAAAAGAAATCAAGAAGCTATTAGCTGCCAAAATCATAGTCCCTCTCAGATATTCCAAGTGGGTAGCCAACCTAGTAGTGGTGAGGAAGAAGAGTGGAGAAATCAGGCTCTATGTTGATTTCTGAAACTTAAACAAATGCTCTAAGAAAGACAACTAACCACTACCCAAGATGGAGCATTTACTACAAAGGGTCTCAAGAGCCAAAGTGATTTCTTTCCTAGATGGATTTTCAGGGTATAATCAGGTTGCTGTACATCAAGATGACCAAGAGAAGACTACAGTCACCACTCCTTGGGGCACTTTTATGTATTCCAAGATGCCTTTTGGGCTAATGAATGCTGGAACCACCTTTTAGAGAGCTTTGGATATAGCATTCATGGGAGAGAAGGATAAGTTTGTCCTTATTTACCTTGATGATATAACAGTGTACTCCAACATCCATCATGACCACTTGTAGCATTTGAAGAAAGTGTTTCTGAAGTGCAGAAGGTTTGGGATTTTAGTCAATCCTAAAAAGTCACAGTTTGCTTTAGAAGAAGGTAAGCTGTTAGGACATATTGTTTCTGCTACAGGTGTTCGAATTGACCCAGAAAGAGTAAAGGAAATACAGACTTTTCCTGTCCCGAGATCAAAAAAGGATATCCAGTCCTTCCTGGGCAAAATAAACTTTGTGAGGAGGTTTATCCCAAATTTTGCAGAACTAGTGAAGCATATTACCTCCATGTTGAGAAAGGGGTCAGAGATAAAATGGACTGATGTGGCAAGAAGATCCTTTGAGTCCATTAAGAAAGCTATTATGGAATCTCCTACTTTAATTAGCCCATATTATAGTAAGGAGTTCCACATTTTTTCATTTGCCTTTGAAGACACCCTTGCAGCAATTTTATTGGAAGCAGATGAAGGAGGCTCAGAGCGTCTAGTGACATTTTTTCAGAAAAACATTAAGGGATGCTGAGCTGAGGTATGATATCATCAAAAAATAGGCATATGCTCTTATCAAGTCTTTAAAAGCTTTCAGGGTTTACATTTTGCATTCCAAGGTGATTGCATATGTACCTTCTGCTTCAATAAAAGATGTCCTAACACAACCTGATGTTGATGGAAGAAGGGCTAAATGGATTTCAAAACTAATTGAGTTTAATATAGAATTGAAGCCCACCAATCTTGTCAAAGGTCAGGGCCTTGCCAAACTACTGGCTGAAGAAAATTGCAGAACACTGGAAATAATTCTCATGGACTCAATTTCAGAAAATAATCAGTCAAAAGAAGAAGAAACAACTGAAACAGGAAAAAATCAAACATTGGCCGAAAGTCTAGCTTCTTGTGATTGGTACTCTGCAATAGTTAAATTCTTGCTGAAGCTAGAAGTTCCTCCAGGCTTAAGTACAAGCAAAGCCAGAACCGTTAAGCTCAGGGCAGCTAAATATTGCATTCCTAACAATCTGCTCTACTGGAGGGACCCATCTAGAATGCTTTTGAGGTGTTTGGACAAAGAGCAATCTATAGAAGTCATGCACCAATTTCATTCCAACATGTGTGGAGGGCACCATTATTGGAAGAATACAGCCCACAAAATCCTCAGAGCTGGGTACTATTGGCCCACCTTATTTTCTGATGCATTTTCATTTCTTAAATCTTGTGTCAGGTGCCAAAGATTTGAAGGGAAACAACAATTGAAGTCCCTGCCCTTAAAACCAATACATGCAAATGGCCCTTTTCAACAGTGGGGCTTGGATTTCATTGGAGAAATCAATTCACATTCGAGTGGCCAACACAGATGGATCCTAGTAGCCACTGATTACTTTACTAAGTGGATTGAAGCAATCCCTACCAGAAAGGCTGATCATAATGTGGTCATGATGTTTTTGATAGAGAATATCTTCACCAGATTTGGTTGTCCACATAAATTAGTCACAGATAATGCAGTAGCCTTCAGAGCAAAAGAATTGTTGGACATGTGGAATTCAATGGGTATTAAACTAGTTCATTCCACCTCATATTACCCTCAAGGTAATGGTCTAGCAGAATCTTCCAACAAGAGTTTAATAAGGATAATTAAGAAGCTGTTGGATGACAAAAAAAATAATTGGGATTCTAAGCTCAAATATGCACTATGGGTTGACAGAGTGACCATTAAGAGATCCATAGGGAATTCTCCATTCAAGTTGGTATATGGTACAGAGGTAGTATTCCCAGTTCAGCTTACCCTCCCTGTGGAAAATTTCTTACATGAAGAGCAGAATAAGGAAGAAGATATGGCAAAAAGGATCACTAATTTAGCAAAGGTACAACAGATTAGAGAACAACTGGTTGAAAAGCCTGCAACACATCAAAAGAAGATCAAGGATGCTTTTGACAGAAGGACAAAAATAGATAATTTTCAAATTGGAAATATGGTCCTTAAATGGGATGCACTAAAAGAAAAGAAAGGCAACCATGGGAAGTTTGATGCTTTTTGGACAGGGCCTTTTATTATTTCTCAAATCCAAGGGAACAATACCTTCATACTGCAAAGTATGGGAGGAGAAGCAGTTTTTGATGGCCCAGTTAATGGGCGTTTTCTAAAAATTTATGTTGTTTAAGGTCTTTGGCCTTAAAGTTGTAAATATGTTGTTTTATTAGTTTTAGTGTAAGCTCAGTAGACTCCATGCCCAATGGAACAGTAGGAATTTCGCTAATTTGTTTTTATCGAAAAGGCATTGATCTGCAGGTTCTTGAGACCTCACAGGGAGGATCTCATCCCCAGAAGGAGCCAATGTTAGCTCTGCTACATGTCTTGACATTTGGAGGACCAAATACAAGTTTGGTTGTGTGTTATGCTCAGAGGCAGCTCACAAAAGTCTATTGCTCTCTTCTCCTTTATTCTCCTTACACTCTTTTAACCCCCGCCATCTCTGTTTTCCTCCAAAACTCGGCATAAGCCCCTATTTCGTCAAGCCCCTGAGCGCTAAGTTTTAAACCCATATAACTGCGCGCTTTTACAAAACCCCTAACTTGTTGTTTCCCTGTCACATCAAGCAAAACTTGTGCGATCAAACCCACGCCGTCTGATCAACTCCGCCGCGATCAGACGACATTTTCTCCTCCCTCACCCACAAATCGCCCGCACGTTAACTCGCAATCAAAGTGGTTTTTGTCACGTCCTGTCCGCCACGTGTCAACGGATGATTGTGATCGCTCGCCCTTGTACGATTACCGCTCCCCTCCAAAAGCGATGTGATCAATACCGCCCGCTGTTGAAACCATTTTTCCCGCTCACTAACCCCCCGTGCATGTCCTCCGCCCAATGTCCCTTGGATCCATCTGCTCGAGGTCAAACGGCTCACGATTGTCTGCTCCATTTCCTCCCGATACCTCCTGCTGAGCCATATCCACTGTCCATCTGCGTGATCTAACGGCCAACCTCGTTCCTCTATTCAGTTCGTCCACCCATGAAGTCCACATTCCGTAATTGCTCTGTGCATCCAAAGGACGAGCATAACCAGTTCCCCGTACCGTTCGTAGTAGATCCTCAACCATCGCATTCAAGGGATAGTATGGCCGAGAAAGAAAGGACAAGCCTCGAGCAGTTAAATGCATTTATCAGTTATGGAATTTCTTCCATACGACACTCCACCTGCTCGAGAAGGACAACAGAGCATCCGAGAAGATGAAATCCGTTCACTGAAGCAGGCAGACTGCACCAAAGACTCCATCAGATAGTTAAAGCGGTTGGTGGTCAATTATAACCCCTCCATGCATAGAACAACATAACATCTTTGTAATCAAACTCTATATATACCAAAAAACACAATGTAATCAGGGTTGATGGTTGTTGTTTTGATGCAAGGTTCAACTTCTGGAGACTATAACTGTTTTGACACTTGTAGCGTCTTGTCTTCATTTTCAACTAATACAAGCTTCTTTTGCTATTAATTGCTCACTTTTCACTTTTATTCTGTCCTAGGCTGTGCCTGTTATGCATTTTTCATGAACTCTTGATTTTTAACATTAGAGGAGCTGTCATCCTACCTCTGTGTTAAAGTCTTGTTTGTATCAGTGAATGTGTTATTCAGGTTTCTGTTTACTTAGTGACAGAGAGCTGTCATCCTATCTGTGCATTAGGAAACAAATTTGCAGACCTCTTTACTGGTTGCAGCCGACCTTCACATGGTCTTGTGCATCTGCTGGTGTGGTCAATATTCTCCCTATTCACCCAATCTTTAAACTGTGAGTAATTGGTGGTCTAAAGCATTGTATTCTGGGGGTGTTCATGCATGTCTGGAGTCAAGAAAAGTAGGAGTGGTTATATGGCTTGAACAAGCATCATTCCTTCCATTCATCCATTTCCAACATCATGTTGAGTTTGTGATGTTCCCGAGCATCTCCGAGATACAACCTAGGAGAGTTTCTTGGGGTGATAATAGGACTCTGTCAATGGTTGGGAGAAGTTTCCAGATTGGGAATGACTATGGTTAGATTTGATGCAAGAGGAGATCATGATGAACATCAAGGATGGCTCTTCATAAAAAACTGATGATGAAGGGAACTGTGCCTTAATGATTAAGGTGAATAAGGGGAAAGGGAAAGATTCCCATTCCAAATCAGATTCTTATAATGGAGGTAAGAATAAAGACATGTTGAAAGTTAAGTGCTTTCATTGTCATAAGCTAGGCCATTTTGCTACAAATTTTCCACTCAAGAAGTCCAAGAAGAAGTCCCCAGGAGGAGCGGTGGGTGAGGCTTTGGCCTCTCAATTTGAATTGGCCTTTTCCCTCATTGCATGCATGGTTTCATCAATGATGGGAAGTTTATGGTACTTAGATAGTGGAGATCCATTCCACATGACTGGTGACAAAGAGTTATTCAGTGACCCAGAGGAGAAAGATCTCCAGATGCATATCGATATGGGTGACGATGGGAAGTATAGTGTTACTGGATTGGGCATGATTACTTTTCAGAGGGAACATGAGGCTACACTCACCTTGAATAATGTTATGTATGTGCCTAAGCTGAAGAAAAACTTGGTATCTATTGCCATGCTTGAGGATAGAGGCTATGATGTGATTTTCTCAAAAGGAAAAGCGTTCCTTCGACACATAGCCACGGGTCAGGTAAAGAAGATAGGGATTCGGGTGAAGAATCTCTATAAGTTGGAGGTAGAGGAGTGTGCTTCTTTGAGCACAAAAGTAGAAAGCGTATAGAGCTAAGACATTGGCGAGTTATGGCACAGACGATTGAGCCACTTGCATCATGGAGATTTGAAGATATTGTAGTAGATCTTTATCGGTCTTCCCAAAGGTACGCTTGAGCAAGTTGATACATGCAAGGGGTGTACTTTGGGAAAATACACCAACTCTTCCTTTCAAGATAGAGACAGTCTAAGAGAGGCTATTCTAGAGAGAGTCCATTCAGATGTGTGTGGACCATTCTTGACAACATCCATGACCAGACACAGATATTATGTTATATTTGTTGATGACTATTATTGTAAATGCTAGATTTTTTTCATGTAGAAAAAGGATAAAACTTTCACAAAGTATTGTGAGTATAAAGGATTGGTGGATAAAGAGTTGGGCAAGAAGGTTAAAGCTCTAAGGAGTGATAACAATGGTGAGTATGTCTCAAATGAGCTTAATAACTTTTGTGCAGTGGAAGGGATTAAATAGGAGTTGACGACACCCCATAAGCCTCCGCATAATGGGGTGGCCGAGAGGAAGAACATAAGCATAGTAGGAGCAGTGAGGGAAATGTTACATGATTAGGGCCTACCACTACGCTTGTGGGTTGAGGCATACAACACAACGATTTATGTTCAGAATCGTAGCCCACATCAGATACTTGAGATGAAGACACTAGAGGAGGCTTATTCTGGTAAGAGGCCAGATGTTCGTCACTTTAGGATTTTTGGGTCATCGTATATTGCCATGTGACCAAAGATGCATGGAAGAAGATTGAGTCGACAACATATTTGGGGATATTTGTGGGGTACATTGATACTCCTCGCAACTATCAGGTGTACTTTTCAACCAACAAGATAATAGTGGTTCGAAGGGATGCCAGATTCGATGAGGAGAAGGCCATGCGAGTTTCCCTTGAGAGGGAGCTTAAGCTACATGGAAATGAGGAGCTTTTAGCTCCAAGGTCGAGGAGATTCATATTGATGTGGAGCAACCACATCCAGAGGATTTGGGAGTGGAGACATCCACTCAGGCAGAGTCTTCCAGAGAGGGAAGAAATTGCACAAGAGAGGTTGACATATTGTTGGATGGTGCATAGGAGAATGTGGGAGCAACCACTTCTCAACGCAGTCAGAGGAGGTCACTTGAGAGGTACACCAGATACATGGCTCTTATGGGAGAATGCGTTGTGACTAAGCCATATTCCTTTAACGAGGCAGTGCAACAACTGGTTTGGGTTGATGCCATGGTGGAGGAGTATGACTCCATAGTTCGTAATAGTGTTTTGGATGTGGTCCCGAGACCAGAGGACAAGTCAGTGATGAACTCCTGTTGGCTTTACAAGGTAAATAAAACTGCAAATGGTAGTGTGGAGAAGCATAAGACGAGATTTGTGGCCCATGGCTTTTCACAGGTAGAGGGGATTGACTATGATGAGACATTTTCTCTTGTTGCAAGGTACTCATCAATCAGATCTATATTGGCACTATCAACGCAGATGGGTTGGAAGATACATCAGATGGATGTGAAGGAAACCTTACTTAATGGTATGATTGAGGAAGAGGTGTACATAGAGCAACCTGAAGGTTTTGAAACCTTTGATCGTGAGTCACATGTGTGCCAGCTCAAGAGAGTGTTGTTTGGGCTGAAGCAAGCACCCTGCGCTTGGTACACCAGGAGAGATAACTACTTCACCGGGTTGGGCTTCATGAAGAGTGAAGCGGATGCGAACCTGTACCACATAGTGGTGGAAGGTAAGTTGTTGATCATTGTACTTTATGTTGATGATCTCATACTGACAGGTGATAATCAACTGATCAAATCTTGGAGGGAGAACCTTGCAAGAGAGTTTGAGATGAAGGACATGGGGCTCATTTATTACTTTCTTAGCATGGAGGTATAGCAAGGAGATGGGGAGTTGTTTGTGTCTCAGGGAAAGTATGCCAATGAGATACTCAGGAGATTCCACATGGAGAGCAGCAAACCCATGGAGACTCCTTTAGTAGGTAACTGGAGGAAGGAGGATGCTAATATAGGAGAAGTAGTGAAATATATTGTTTACTTGCAACTTGTGGGTTCACTCATGTACTTAGTGAACACATGACCAGATATGTGCTATGTAGTTAACCAACTTAGTCAAGTGATGGTTAGGCCTACCAAGCTATATTGGAAGGTGGCAAAGAATGTGTTGAGATACCTCAGGGCACTTCTCAATATGGATTATGGTACAAACAAACAAAGGGATTGAAGCTTCAAGGCTTCACTGATGCAGATTGGGCTGGGAGTCCATCTGACAGGAAGATCACATCAGGAGGGATCTTCAGTATTGGGTCAATGATAGTTTCTTGGTACAACAGGAAACAAAGATCAGTTGCACTCAGTTCAATAGAGGCAGAGTACATGGCTGCGAGTCAGGCAACATGTGAGGCCATATGGATGAGGAAGTTCCTGGTTTGTTTGTTTGGTCAACAGATGGATCCAACTATGATTTATTGCCATAATCAGAGTCGTATCAAAATCTATGAAAATCCAATTTTCCATGATCAGTCCAAGCATATTTATATCCGATATCATCATCTCAGAGATTGTGTATCGAGACAGATTATGTTGTTAGAGTACATTCCCATGAAGGAGAAAGATGCTGAAATTTTGACAAAGGCGTTGTCAAGATGTAAATTCGAGTTTCATAGAGACAAGATCTGGGTGGCTGATAAGCCCTTTCTTGTTGAGAGGGAGCGTTGAGCAATGGCAACAAGAAATTCCAGTTTAATTTGTCCTTGAATTAAACTGAGAATTAAAATCGAATTATATTCTCATAGAAACTTGTAAATAGTTAATTAAGTTTAATTAACTTAATTATCTTAGGAATTTCGAGTTGGAAGTCTTTTTGTAGTCATGTATATGTTCTCCCTAAGTTTTAGGGGTCCAGTATGAGTTTAAATTGAGTTGGAAATTAGATCACTCAGTTTACTGAGTTAAGTCTAGTTAAATGAGTTCTAAATTGTTTTTGGAACTAATAGAGGACTAATAGTTAGTTGGTGCACTAATGCACCCACTAGTGCTAGTCCAGTTAACTGAAGATTTCCTCATGAGAAACTCATGCATGTCAGTTTAGAGAGTTGAGACTACAGTGCAGGGATGATGAATTATCAGTTGTATGATTTATTGAGTTGTGTATATCATGCATACAATCAGGAACTAGACCTAGTTTGGATGGTGTAGTTTTAGATGCACAGGATTCCCATTAATATGGGCTATTCAGCCATGGGAATTGCGCAAGGAAATAGGGGCTTGGAGAGCTGCAAAATTGGCTAAGTGTTGGCCAAGAGCTTGCTTGTGAGTTGAGAGAGTCGATCATACTTGTGCGGAATTATTCTAGTGAGAACAAGCTTTGTATCTTCACTCATATTTCTTATATATGCAATACAGATAGCGGGGTTTTGAGCAATGGATTTCCCTAGATACGTCTTGTATTATGTGCCATTGATTTATCTTCTTCTCGTTCTTATTGTTTTCATCGATCTATTGGCTTCTGCTGGTTGAAAGTAGTAGTAGATTCTTGTCCTGTGCGTTAGTAAATTGCGTGAGCTTGTGAATCTATAAGGTTTTCTACAATTCACCCTTGAATACAAAGGATGAGAGTAGCTTTCATAAGAGGAAAAGTACTCACTTGGCCTACATAATACTACATGAGGGATGAATTCACATTGGGATCTAGAGCTGAAGGACTCTATAGAGTCATTGGAATACCTTTGTTGGAAGTGGTCCACAACACCAATCATCAAAGTGAGTATGGCACCAAAGGTTAGCACATCTACATTGTGATGCTCTACCAAAATTGAAGAAGTTAGTCTTTAGGAATCTTGATATTCAAGCTAGACATAGATGGAGTATGTCTAGGGTGTTCCAGTGGAAAGAAGACAAGGGAACCATTCCCCGCTAGCAAGAACAAGACTAATGACATTCTCCAACTCATTCATTCTGACATATGTGGACCCATGCATGTGCATTCTCTTGGTGATCATCTCTACTACATAACTTTTGTTGACGATTTCTCCAGGAAGACATGGATGAAGCCTTTGATATGCTCAAGGAATTTGGCACTAATCAAAATCAAACAGGGAATAAAATTAAGATCTTCAGGTGTAAAAACGGTGGAGAGTACATTTCAAATGAGTTCATAGACTTCTACAAGAAAGAAGTTATCAATAAAGAAACTAGTGTGCCTTATAATCTTGAACAAAATGGAGTAGATGAAAGAAAGAACAAGTCCATTGTGGAAGCTACACGAGCAATGCTCCATGATCAAAAGTTGTCGAAGTTCCTTTAGGGAGAAGCAACCAATATAGCAGTATATGTTCAAAATAGGGTTCCTCATTGAGCATTGGACAACAAGACTCCCTAAGAAGTATTCACAGGTGTGAAGCTCGACATTAGACATCTTAGGATATTTGGTTGCCCCATATATTTTCACGTGTCGAAGGACAAAAGGACCAAGTTGGAAGCCACTAAAAGGAAAGGTATGTTTGTTGGGTACTATGAAAATTCTACAACCTTTAGAATATATATTCATAGTCAAAGGAAGGTTGAGTTTGGCATGGATGTAACTTTTGATGAAGATGTTGCCCTTGGAAAAGCAAGGAACCTTCCTCTGCCTCCTCCTCCTGAAAAAAAGGATGATGATATGGATCTACTAGAAGGTCCTTCCATGCCAGAATATGAGAAGGACATTTTTGATTATCCCATGGATCCTTTGGACCCTCGTCCAAGTGATACACCCACCAGGAAGAGACCATTATGGCTTCAATATACATTATAGGATGTTGAGAAACATATTCCCGCTAGAGGAACCTTTAGAGAAAGCAAGAATCCATGTCTTTATTAGGGATACATTTTAGCCATGAGTGCAATCATTGAGGCTAAGCCCTCCACCTTTGAAGAAGACATGAAAGAACAAGTTTGTAATGATGCCATAGCCGAAGAGTATGAATCAATAATGAAAAATGATGTATGGGATGTTGTTCCAAGACTGAAGGGAAAATGAGTTGTGACTTTCAAACGACTATATTCAAAATCAAACATGGAGTTAATGGAAGCATCGAGAAGTATAAGGCAAGTTCATGGCTTGAGGGTTCTCCTCGAAAGAGGGAGAAGAATGTGATGATATATTTGCTCCCATTTCTCACTACACCACTATTAGATGAATCGTTTCCCTTGTTTCTAGTCAAGGATGGATTCTTCACTAGATGTATGTAAAACCAACATTTCTTCATGGCATACTACAAGAACAATTTTATGTTAAGAAACCATAGGGGTTTGAAGTGAAGAACCAAAAGGCACATGTTTGCAGGTTGAAGAAGGCATTATACGACTTGAAGCAAGGCCCTAGATATTGGTTTTTCCGTATTGACAGTTACCTGGTGAAGCTTGGATTCACAAGAAGCAGCGCAGATCACAACCTCTAATTCAAGGTGGTCCAAGGCATGCCTTTGATTTTAGTTCTATATGTTGATGATATATTCTTTAGAGGTAGTGAGCCCTTCATGCTCAAGTGTAAGAGGGAGCTTGCCTTTGAGTTCAAGATGAAGGATCTTGGTATGATGCACTATTTCCTGGGATTATAAGTTTGGCAGAGACCTGGAGAGATTTTCCTTTTTCAAGGAAAATATGTTGTAAAGTTGTTGAAATGATTTGGAATGACAGAATGCAAATCCTTGGACACCCCGATGGAGATGAATTTCAAGAAGTTGTGCATAGATGTTGTTGGGCTTGACCTAGCTAATATTTCTGAGTATCAACAACTAATTGGGGCATTGATGTTCCTTGTTAACACTCGACCAAACATATGCTTTGTCGTAAACACATTGAGTCAAATTCATGAAGGAGCCCCTTCATTCACATTACGCTGCTGCAAAACACATTCTAAGATATTTGCATGGGACAATTAACCTTGGTCTAAGATATTTTTTCAGAGATGTTCGACTACATAGATACACTGATGCTGATTGGGCTGGAAACATTATTAGTAGGAAAAGCACATTAGGGTGTTGCTTTAGCTTGGGGCCTGTTATGATATCTTGGATGATCATGAAACATAATTTTGTGGCTTTAAACATGATTGAGTCAAAATACATAGCTACTAGCATGGTTAGCTGTGAGGCAGTTTGGTTAAGAAATCTATTTGGAGAGCTATTTGAGCAGGTCCTAAATACTATAGTGATGTATTGCGACAAAAAGAGTGGGATATGATTAACAAAGAATCTCATATTTCATGATAAGTCTAAGCACATTGAGATCATTTACCACTAAATTTGAGACATGGTACAAAGAGGAGCCATAAGACTCCATCACATATCGACAAATGAATAGATAGAAAACATAATCACCACGACTTTTCCGAAAGGGAAGTTATGGTTTTTAGAGAGAAGCTTGGACTGATGGATGTGACCTTCCCTGGTAAGGGTCTCGATTGATTGAGAACACTGAGCTATGCTCTTCCCCCCTGTTTGAGTTCACATGGAGAGGAATTGAGCCTGAGAGCCCCTGGGTTTGAGGTATATCCGAACAATAGGATAGTTTTGATCCTTACCCTTTGGAGTAAGTGGATATCGCCTATTGTCATAATAAGGTATGTGTGATCCTTGTCATTTATGACAAGATGAGTATCTCCCTCTATCATGATTGACAAAGTATACCCCTGTATGCATCTTACCCACAAGCAGGGCTTGTTGGGATTTCCTACCCATCTGGCCAATGGGTTGAGATGACTTGAGTTGGTGTGATCCTTGCATAGCAAGTGGATCTCACTCAAGTATAGAGGATGTAGGTGTTCTACCACTAGACTCTTCAAGGTCAACTTAGGAAGAACAACAAACATTGGGATGGTTGTGATCTCTTCCGTATATGGAAAGTTTGGTCTTGCTTGTTGACTAAACAACATGCTGAATGTGATCCTTATTTCTAGATGGATCTTGCCCAATTGTCACTAGACGATAGGATGGTTGTGATCTCTACCCTATATGGAAAGTTTGGTCTTGCCGGTTGACTAAACAACATGATGGATGTGATCCTTTCCGGTAGACAGATCTCGCCTATTTTCATTGGATAAATGGTTGTAGCTTGAGCTCCCCTGTGATTTCAAATTATTATTCTTTTAAATTCGAGAGTGTTCAACAAATGAAGCATAAATGAGAAAATGTAACATTTGACTTGATGATCACAAGATATTTTTGATAGGACATACTTTGCAGTCAAAAAAATTTCCTTAGCTAAGAGGGAGTATTAATTTGGTAGCTCATGGTTAAATTCCCTTCATTGAACAAAATTTCTCATTTAAAGAGACCTAAAATTTCCCTTGCAAGCACTTCATTTGGTTAAGGAAAAACATATTTTTTAGTGAGAAAACCCACAATGGCACAAATGTCCAATTTAGCCTAGAAGAAAAATTGGCACCCCTCCAACGCATATAATACAAGTTGAGGCACACCTCATTTGGCATCACATCAATGCAACATTCTTCTCTCTCCTCTTCTCATTGGTTCATACAACTCTGAAAAGGTTTAGGTTGACTTCACATGTGTGAGGGTATTGGAGGCAACTCTGAGTTTCTGTTTTGGTGACTTTGACCAGCGTTGACTTTGGTTTTCTGGCCATAGTTTAACTTTGATCTTTTCGGAGAATTTATGTCCTTATAGACTTCATTCTTTGGCACAATAACTGAGGCATTTTGGGCACTTTGACTTGTGTTGATTGTAGACTTTGGCTGCAGGGAATCTCTTTCCATTGACTTGATTTGACCACTTGGATTGGGACTGTTTTGACCTATGTTTGACCAACATTGAAGGCCGAGTTTGTGGATTGTTGATCGAGCTTGATTGGAGGTGTTGACCATGGAATTTTTGGATTGATTAGGGAACATTTGATTGTTGTTGACTTCGACATAATTGTAGACTTTGAGAGTTGACCGAAATTGACATTTGAGGCTTATCATTGGTTGGATATTGGTTTTTCTATTTGGATATTCCAAGGTTGGCTTTTACTCATTGTTGATTGGATTATTGTATTCTTTTTTGAACATTTTATGACAATCTAATAATAAGAATAATTTGAAAGGGTTTTCCCCCTTGTGGGGTTTCTCCCTGGTCTTTGACCAATCTTGGTGTCTCTTGTCATTGCTTCTAATTGTCGCTCATTGTATATTTCATTTACTGTTCTATCTACAATTGCTATTGTTTACTAGAAGATTGAATTGACTGCTAATTGAAGTTAAGAATTGGGCTAAAGTGATTGTCACTGTGAGAACAATGGAAAGTTAACAATTGGGCCTATTGTGATCATGCATCTCAAAATGTCTCGAGTCAATGGTGCACGTGGAGTTATTTGTCAAGTGATTTGCACATTATCAAGTTTATTTCTCAAGCGATTTGCACATTATGTGAAGGTTGTGGAATGGGTAATTTTGTTTGGGAAAAAATCTATGGGAAAATTTAAGGGCACTTTAAAATCTCATATATTTGCGTGGTGCTCTTAGTAATAAGTTTTTAACATGGGATATAATACAAAAACTAGTTGGCAAGGCCCAAATAGATGCTTTTCATGCAAAGAAAAAGAAAATACGATTCAACATATGATTGTGTCTTGTGTTTACACTATTCAAGTTTAAGAAGTGGAGGCTATTAGAGAACTTAAAAATGTTCGAAGAGGACCAGTAATTGAGGACAATTTAAGGGCCCGGTGTGGTAAAATGGTAATGAAAAAATTCAAAGCTTTTCCACTTATTATATCTAGGGGAGTGTACCTTGCAAGAAATACACATATTTTTTAAGAAGTATATTTCAATAATTCAATGTATCAATCAAGAATAAGTATCATAAATGGTTATAACAACCCAAAAATGAAAATCATCGTAAGCAGTTTAGTTATTGATATTATTGAAAAATTAGGGGCTTGGGCCTATTGTGATCATGCATCTCGAAGTGACCCCCAAGTTAGTGGTGAATGTGGAGTTATTTCTCAAATGATTTGCATGTCATCAAGTTTAAAATGGGGCTTGGTAATGGGTCAAATAGTTTTGTTAAATCATTGACTCTAAAGTTGACTACTATGCTTGCCACATAAAAGGTAATTCAAAAATCTAAATCTTTGGTGATTCCCTTGTGGTGATAAATTAGATCAAGGGTTTAAATGCTTTGGAGATTTTTTTTGTTGAGATCTATTTTTTAGAAGATCCAAAATTTAACAATTTTATTTTACAATTCGTCTCGCCATCAACATATATTAAGTGAGAGGAATGAGTTACTAGATAGGTCATACAAGGAAGGTTTATAGTTGGATACAAGAATATGGCATGTGCGTCATTCCTTTGAATAAAATGACATTTATTTATATTAGAATATTGTAAAGAAATGTAAAGATGTGGCTAACAATGATTGTTTTATCTTTGGGGCATAACATTTTTCTTTGTGTTTTTAATATGTAATATGGGTTGGGTGATATTATGTTTTGGAAAGTCTGGTTCATTATGAGTGAATTTGTTATGATTCTATAATGTGGCATGGGGCTTATGGGAGATGTAGAAGGATATAAAATGTTGAAAGCCATTTGAACTACCCAGCGGACAATGTATCAATAAAGCTATTATTGATGAAAAGTCCAAATTTATCTCCTTGTTAAAGTAGATAGTACATGAAATTATAGTTCATAATTCCTACATCAATAAAAATAATAATATTCATAAAAATTTTATTCATTAATATATTCTTGGAGATTGGTGAACAATTTCTAATTCTCAAGGAAAGCTTCGTAAAGAAAACCATTAAATGCTTTCCAAAAGTAAAATACCTTATATTCTTGGAGACCACCAAGAGTTTACTTAAAAAGGTTAGATTAGATTTACTTGCTGACCTAGTAAGGGATACCCTTCCAAATGTAACTAGGGAAAATGCCTCATCTTCTAGTTTAATAGACATTAATGCCTTATCTTCTAACAAACTTGGGGAGGTCTCTTAAAAGTAAAAAAATGAGGGTAGAGACTTTAAAATGTCTCTCTCCCAGTGTTAAAAGTTAATGACTTTCCTCAAACCAAGTGAATATAACATTAAAACTTTACTTTTTAACTCAACCATGAGAATAACATTATATGCACGATAACCTTTTTATTTACTTAATAAGTTTATCTTACACTTATAAAAATTTACCCACTTATAAGTGACAAAGGGTTATGCATCTCTTATACATTATAGTTGAACCCTTTATTGTAAGTAACCAGAAAATATTTTCTATTATAGTGCAAAAATATCTCTTATAATTGCAACCAAACTTTTTAGACAATGTGTCTAAATATAAATATATATACTATAAATAAATAAAACAATTTATTTTAGAACCATCTCTTTATACATGAAAACTTTATTTTATAGTATAATTTTTCTTCAATAATATTGATAAATTAATTTACATAGTAACAATTACTTTCATTAACAATTAAATTATAATAAATTTTATCAATTATAAAAAAATCTTAATATACAAATTAGAAGATATATATATATAATTAATTCATACAAAAATATTATATAATTTTTTGTTTGTCCTTTATATGAAAAGGGGTTTAATTTTCAAAAACATTTAAAATAATAAAAAGATTTAGAAAAGCTACACAATTATTTACATTCTTATTAATTTTAAATTTTATCAATATTACACGTGAATTCACATGTAAAGTGCATGAGACAACAACTTTGAAAAATTAATGTGTTTGTATCACCTACTCACTTTTGATTAAGACTTAGACTTAGGCGTAGTTTGACATTTGATGCGAAATTTAATATTGATATGTGGTATTTAGTCAATGTGTATGAATTAGCAATGCTTATATTTTTTATTGTAATTATATTTAATATTTTGATTTGGTTAAACTCTATAATGGATGTATTTTATGAATAATTTGGATAAACTTCATAATGTTATTGATTTTTTGGTTTATTAGTGGTAAGGGTTATTTTTGGTTCCATGGTAACGATCCATTTTCTTTTATCAGAGTTAAATAAACAAAGTTAATATTTTACATAATTAATTAAAAACACTATTATAAAATAAAAAATTATTGTAGATTAAATGTTTTTCAGAATAATCCGATCTTAGGATTTGTTGACGTTTTGAATAACCATGTGGTTATCCTTCACGACAGGATGAACCCACATTGTTGGTTCAACGTCGACCAAATCCTAATGATGTGATTATTCTGAAAGACATTTATCTACAATATGGATTACAAAGTCTCAGATCTAAGATGAAAGTTATTAAAAAAAAATTCGTGTTTTGCAGAGAGTTATGGTAAGGATGTCCACTAATCTCATTGTTTTTCCTCACAGAGGTATAATGGTCAATCAACTTTCTTGGAGGCTAAGAGAATTGGTATTTTAAAAGGTATAAAATTGGAAACATTTTTATATTTGTCTTAATTTTTGTTTGTAGATGATATTTTGTCATTTTGTGATGGTTTTAGAAGGGATGCATTAAAGTGGAAGCAGGTTCTTATACTATAATTTTTTTTATGAGAACGGTTGTAATTTCTATTAATACTGGGCCACATAAAAAAATGATAATTCAGTACAAAAGTGCATGATGGTTTTGTGTAGCATATCACTATGACATCTTGCTTTCTTTATACAAAAGGAGTTCTAGAAGGCATGTATTTCCTAAAAACACTACTAGTTTATAGCCTTACAAAAGAACGTTGAAGGAAGGCTACTTTACAAAACACAAGAGGACAGATGGAGTTACAATTTTAGTTCCAGGTTCACTCTTTGTTGTTCTTCTTTATATTTCTCCTCTTCCTATTGATTATGATATTCTTGTAGTTGTCCTTGATTAACAATACCCTCTTCACCTAAGATTTGTGAGCTCTTCGAAAACTGCATTTGTTGTGTTATACAAGAGGTCAATCATTCAATTATATGCTTCAATATAGTGTTCTCATATCACAAGCCTACTATGTCTCCTTCATAAGTTGACAATGTGTTGATGATGAGGTTGTTTTCCTGGTCTCAGACCTGAATATGAATCCTGTGAAGGCATTAAATCTACTCCAAATCATTATTGTGCTTTATATCTTGAGGACATGAGCTTGGAGAACCTACAAATAGATTAGTGATGGGGAAAGGGGTTGGATTTGTGCCACATCTTGGAGGGAAGGCAATACAAATTCTAAATTTTTGGATTGAAAATGAAAAGGGAGAGCCAAAACTCAAAGCAAACCATGAAAATGACCCATGATTAAGAAACCCCATAGTGTCGTCAGTGGGCACCAATGTTATGGATCAAATTGTTCAATTCACTCATGAGCCATGAAAGCAAACCCAAGGATCAATAGAGGAATTTTCAGGTATTCACAGTGGATCCAATCATGAAAACTCTACAACAAGGTTGAATTTCTTAACTCACAACACTCAAAGAATTAATCATACCCATGTTAATCATGGTGGATCAAGAGAACATAAATGGGAAGGAAGAATTCAAATGAAGGAAAGTATTGGATACATAGCCACAAGGATATGGGTTGTCAATTGAAATTACAAATGCCTTGAAGATGATAGGATCTAATTATTCATGAAACCAAGGATATGATATACATAAAACCCATTTTTTATAATTATAATTCATAATAAGAGGTTAAGGAATTTGAAATTCATAGTTCCGATGTGAACTTGCCAAATTTCCTCGAGGAATGTTTGTTGCTTCCTTTTGCAAGGTGTAAGCATAACCATTATGTTTTCTTAGAATGTGGAAAAAAGGACCTCATCAAATTTCTTAAGTTCTTGGTGGATTTTGGCGTAACTTTTTCCCATCTGTTGTGTCTGAGTTCTTGCCTTGTGACCCTACATTTCCTTGATATGGTTTTTGAGTCTTTAAGAACCACCCTTCTTACTTGTCAAGAAAAGACCCATAAACATAGCAAGACATTCTGCTTCATTATTAGTTGCACATCGTAATCCCCATAAGAAGCCAAAGATTGTTAGGAAACCAGCTCACAAAAACATAGAAAAGATAGATCAACGCCTTATAATTCAACCTGTTCGAGGGGGCAACCTCCTTTACATTACACAAATGAACAATTCTTGGATGATACAAGTGACTAAACTAGCCTTCTATATATAGGAGTCTAAGGGGTCATAATATAATCAAGCCGACATAACAGTAATAACATAAGAGCACAAAAATAACAATGGTGGGTTTCTATGGGGCATACTAATAACAATATGGGGACAATAGGGGCACAATAATAACAATAAGGGATACAATGACAATAGTAATGGGGGAATCACTAGTATTATAGGGGCCTAACATGCCCCTCTCCTTCCGAAAAGCGTTCTCCTCAACGCTTGAGTAGTTTTGGATGATTCTTTATAAAATTCTCATCCTCCCATGTGGAATCTTCAGCGGATAAGTTCTTCCACTTGATGAGATACTTTGAAATTGATCAATTTCGTAGCTGTCAAGTTCTTGTTTCTGTGACTGCTTTTGGTTCCAATATGATTTTTCCTTCCTCGTCAAGTTTTGGAGATATTGTTTGAATTGGGAGCTTGTCACCTATAACCTTCTTTAAACATGAAACATGGAAAACTGGGTGCACTCAGGAAGCTGCAGGAAGCTCCAATTCGTATGCCATAATATCAATCTTTTGCAACACCTTTTACGGACCATAATACTTTGGTGATAATTTATTATCCTTCTTAGCTTGCTTGAGGGACATTTGTTTATATGGTTGTAGCCGTAGGAATACCCAGTCACCTACATCAAAACTTCTTTCGCTGCGATGTTGATCTGCTGTTGTTTCATTATATTTTGTGCCAACATGAGGTTATCCTTTAAGAGTTGGAGGACTTGTTGTTGATGCTCGATGTGATGTTCCACTGCTTGAACCTTAGAATTTTCTCTTAAATATGATGTGATAGATGGTGGATGATATCCATAAAGTGCCATAAATGGGGTCATTTTTGCTACAGTATGGAAGGAAGTGTTATACCATCATTCAACTAGAGGCAACAATTTGACCCATTGTGTCTGTTTATTAGATACAAAGCAATGAAGATATCCTTCCAAACATTTGTTTACTATCTCCGTTTGCCCATCAGATTGAGGATGATAAGATGAGCTATGAGCTAATTGAGTACCGAGACAAAAAAATAATTCTGTCAAAAAATTTCCAGTGAAAATGGGATCTCAGTCGCTTACAATAATCTTTGGGTTTCCATGTAGCTTTTGAATTGTTTCCATAAATGTAGTAGAAATTGTACTGACTTTAAATGGATGTGATAATGCATAAAAGTGTGCATACTTCGTAAGTATGTCAACTACCACCATGATGACACTCTTTCCCTCAGACTTGGGTAAACCTGTGATAAAATCCATTGAAACCTCCTCCCAACGTTGGCTTGGAATGAACAAAGGTTGTAATAGATCTAGGGTCTTAATTGTTTCAACTTTATTTTGTTGGCAAACCAAACATTCTGCCACAAACTTTTGAATATCCGATTTAAGGCCATCCCAAAAAAAATTCTTCTTAACCCTGTGGTAAGTTTTTAAAAATCCTGAGTGCCTTCCCATGGGAGAAGTGTGCAATTCCATAAGAATTTTTTGTTTCAGTTTGGAATTCTGACATAGGTATAAGTGATCTTTGTACCATAATGAATTATTTTTCCAGCTAAATGTATCAGATGTATTATGATCTTGTTGTAGCTTTTGAATGAGTGCCCACACTTCTTCATCATTCTTCCATTCCTCCCTTGCTTCGTTTATCCAATTTGGTTGGATAATAGAAATGGCACAAAACAATGCTTCCACATCGTCATCCTTTCTCGGGAGTGCATCTGCCACAACATTTTTGCTTCCCTTTTTTGTAGATGATCTCAAATTCATAACCCAACATATTTGTGACCCATTTTTGTTACTCTTTAGAGGATAATATTTGTTCTAAAAATTATTTAAGACTATCATGATCCGTTTTTGCCTTGAAGTGTCTTCCCATTAGGTAGGGTCACCATTTCTTAAGTGCATGTAGTATTGCCAACATTTCCTTCTCATAAATAGCTTTGTGCAAATACTTTCCCTTGATTGGATGACTTTCGAAAGCAATGGGTCTTTCATCTTGCATTAAAACAGCACCAATTCCATTTCCGGAAGCATCACATTCCACAATAAAGGTTTTTGTGAAGTCTAGTGTAGCTAAGACCGGTGCTTGGCACATTGCCTCTTTAAGATGTTCGAAGGCCTTTGTTGCTTCCGGAGTCCATGAAAATGCATCTTTCTTCAATAATGTTGTTAGAGGTGCTGCTATTCTCCCATAATTATTAACAAACTTGCGATAATACCGTGTCAACCCGAGAAATACTCGCAGATGCTTTATGGATGTGGGGATTTTCCATTGCTTAATGGCTTTAATTTTTCTAGGGTCTACCTTAACACCTTCATGAGATACAATATGACCTAGATATTCCACCTCTTGTACTCCAAAGAAACATTTGGAGCTTTTTGCATATAATTTTTTCTCCTCCAATACTTTGAGTACCCTGTCAACATGTTCAACATGATCCTTCCAAGACATGCTGTAGATTAGTATATCATCAAAAAATACTAACACAATTTTTCTAAGGAAGGGTTTGAAAATGGAGTTCATCAAACCTTGAAATGTAGAAGGTGCATTGGTAGGGCCAAAAGGCATGACCAAAAAATCACAATGACCCTCATGAGTTCTAAATGTTGTTTTCGGAATGTATTCAGTCTTCATTATGATTTGATGATATCCTGAACGAAGATCCAACTTAGTGAAGTAAATTGATCCATGCAATTCATCCAATAATTCATCAATGACAGGAATGGGAAATTTATCTTTAATAGTGAGCTTATTGAGCTCCCTATAATCCCGACACATGCGCCATGATCCATCCTTCTTGTGCACCAATACTATTGGAGTAGAGAAAGAACTTTGACTAGGTTGAATTATACCAGCCTCTAGCATTTCTGCAACTATACGTTCAATTTCACTCTTTTGGGCATAGGGATATTTGTACGGCCTGATGTTTGGAGGAACACTTCCTGGAATCAAATGAATAGCATGATCTTGATCATGAATAGGTGGGAGACCTTTGGGAGTCTCAAATACCTTAGAATGATTGTCCAAGACTTTTTGGAGATATGGAGAAATAGATGATTTTGATGTGG